>CAJUXJ010000761.1:0-59563 GCA_910589775.1 Avena eriantha | reverse complement strand
GGATACACCAGAGTGATTGCATGTGTGTTCCTTTCCTAAACCACATGGATCCACCAGTGTCATTGCCTGTGTCTTCTTTTTCGAAACCACCACCAGATTTATTGCATGTGTGTTCTTTTCCCAAACCACCACCAGAGTCGTTGCATGTGTGTTCTTTTCCTAAACCACCACCAGAGTCATTACATGTGTGGTTCTTTCCTAAACCACATGGATACACCAGAGTCATTGCATTTGTGTTCCTTTCCAGAACCATCACGAGAGTCATTGCATGTGTCTTCTTTTCCTAAACCACCAGAGTCATTGCATGTGTGTTCTTTTCCTAAACCACATGGATCCACTAGAGTCATTGCATGTGTGTCCTTTTCCTAAAACACCACCATAGTCATTGCATGTGTCTTCCTTTCCTAAACCACCACTAGAGACATTGCATGTATCTTCTTTTCCTAAACCACATGGATCCACCAATGTCATTGCATATGTGTTCCTTTCCTAAACTACCGCCAGGGTAATTGTATGTGTGTTCCTTTACTAAACAACCACCAGAGTCATTGCATGTTCCTTATTTTCCTAAACCACCACCAGAGTCATTGCATGTGTGTTCTTTTTCTAAACCACCACTAGAGTCTTTCATGTGTGTTACTTTCCTAAACCACATTAATCCACCAGAGTCATTGCATGTGTATTATTTTCCTAAACCACATGGATCCACCTGAGTCATTGCATGTGTCTTCTTTTCCTAAACCACCAGTATAGTCATTGCAGGTGTGTTCTTTTCGTGAACCACCAATAGAGTCTTTACATGTGTGTTCTTTTCCTAAACCACATGGATCCATCAGAGTCATTGCATGTGTGTTCCTTTCCTAAACCACATGGAATCACTAGAGTCATTGCATGTGTATTCTTTTCCTAAACCATCACTAGAGTCATTCCATGTGTGTTCCTTTCCTAAACCACATGGATCCACTAGAGTCATTGCATGTGTGTTCCTTTCCTAAACCACATGGATCCGCCAGAATCATTGCATGTGTGTTCTTTTCCTAAAGCACATGGATCCACTGATGTCATTGCATGTGTCAATGATAGCCGTTGGATCTTAACCCTAGCAACTAATGGTGGCCATCGGATCGGGTCTTCTAGAAGCCTTGAGCGGTTGTAGTTTAGTTCTACGTCCAGATTATTAGGCGTCGTTGGATCGGGGTGCGTGGACAATAAGGATGTCCTTTGTAAGGGTGATCCCTGAGAAGTCTATTTTGCGAGCTGATTGGCAGTGGCAACCACGAGTAGGCCTACGTCCTTGCCCTTATGTCTGTAACCACGGGGCCGAAGCTTAGATCATGTTCCTTCAGGGCCTCGTTCCTTCATTTCGATGGAGAGGGAGAGCCCCAAACTCAGCTTGCACGAGGCTCAGATGCTCGCCCACTACGACATCCTCGCGCTGCTGCTCGCGAGGTTTCTAGTCGTCTTCGAGCTCAGCTACGCCGGGGTGCTTGTCTTGCGTGACAACACGTTGGCGAGGCAGATCGATGAGCGCCGTTGCCAGCTCCCGGAGCAGAAGAGGGCAATGGCCCAGTACTTGTGCACAAGCGTGTACTGGCCAAAGTTGTTCAAGAAGGAGCGGAGGGTCTGATTGAGCTGTGCGGAACCCACCGGCGGGAGATCCACCCGGATCTACGCAACCCCGAAGGGAGGTAGCGCTTCTGGGCAGTGCCTGGGCATACGACCTCCACCGTTATCGAGGTGGCGCGCCATGAAGAATCCATGAGGATGAGGAACGCGGTCGGGAACATCGACATTGATTCAGATGCGGAGGAGGCTGATGGCGACGCGGACAACGTCTTTGATAATGGAGACTATGGGAGCGTCATAGTCAATTAGGGCCACTTAAACCTAAATTAAATCTATGTACGGTAGCTTAATGCCCTCTTTGGATCGGGTTCACTCGACTCATAGTCGATTAGCATCATAATCTATATATATTGGCCATGTTATAGGTGTCTTTGTCTTTGAAGTCAATCGAAAGTTGTCTGATCCTGAAAATAAAGTTTGCGGGTTCCTGGCATATCGGATGGGACAATACGCTGACTCTGCTCCCAGCACTTGATGGCACAACCATAATTTGGAGTGTGCTAGAGGAGAAGGGGACGAGTGTGTTGTAATATTGTACTACTTCTGTCCAGGTATAGCTGACTTAGCTTTTTTTGATATTCAAATGTATCTATACCCAAAACATGTCTAGATACACATGAATCTACACAAATTCAAGTCACTTATTTCTAGACGGAGGGAGTAATAATATTTTTGAGGAATAGTTTCTGAGGGCATATATTGACCATGTTTTAGGTTTCTATGTATTTCAAACTAATCATGTCCACTTCTGAACAAACAAAGTTTACGCGTTCACATGTGATGGGACAATACGCTGACTCTGCTACCAACACTTGATGGCACAGACATAATTTTGGAGTGCTCTAGAGGAGATGGGGATCCAAGGGAGATGGGAACTAGTAGCTTCGTCCATACGCAGGTAAAAAATTAATGCAATAATATTTCAAAAGTTGTAATCTGGTCCATCTGACCCCATCACAGACACGTTGCACGCGCCAGATATAAATAAAGACAACACAACTAGTTCAGTTTAAATGATAATTCAAGAAACGATGTTATTGTGCCTGCTTCTTTCTGCTCCCCTAATTAGTCTGCTAACCCCCACTGCATTAAGCAACAGTTGATGAGGATGAAAAAAATGATCAAATGGCAAATAAAACAATTTTTAAGCTTACCTTTCACCTAGAGAATTGTATAGAGATGAAATTTGCACGGATTTATTATTTCTCCCGTAGTTAGCTGAAAGATCCTCGATAACATCCTCAATCACCCCTGCAACTTATTCATATTACAATACACCTCCATTATTTTTCTTTTCCTTCCTGTTCCGCTTACCCTTTTGTTTCTTTTCACACCCTTTCCTCGTTGACACCTCCACTTCTTCATAAATTTGCTGCTTACCTATGTTTTCCTCCGAGTGCTCATCACTGTTTTCATCCACCTATTGCACTTCCTCAAGTTCTTCGTCTACGCGCTGCTCTTCCTCCAGTTCTGGCTGAGAAGCTTCATTTTCTACCCCCGGGGTGTAAAAAGGACAAGTGGAAGGGAAACGGATGTCGCCTAGAGGGGGTGAATAGGTGTTTTAAAATTATTATGGTTAGGCTCTAATAAATGCGGAATAAAACTTAACGTTTAATTTATCAAGACAAACCTATATTCACTAGGTTCACTAAGTGCACCAACAACCTATGCTAAGCAAGACAAGCAGCAAGGTGATAGCAAGATAATATACTTCAAGCATGATGGGTATCATAATGTAAATTGCATAAGTAAAGGGCTCACTTGAGAGATAACTGATGGACGTGGAGACGATGATTTGTTTCCCGAAGTTCACTTCCAAAGAAGCTACGTCTCCGTTGGAGAGGTGCAGGGGCGCAATGTACTTCGAACGCCACAAGTGGCTCACCTAGAGGTGTGGTGGCTCGATGCTCACCCAACGCCACACAAGGCCTCACCCCAAGATGCGGAGGCACGCAACCTACTGACGCGAAAAAAGGCTCACCCTATTCTCCCTTGAGCTCGCCACAAAGGCCTACTCACGTTCCACTATGGGACATTCACCGAACCCGTACTAGGTTGGGGCAATCTCCACAACTCAATTGGAGGCTCCCAATAACAATTTCACAAAGGCTACAAAGCCACAAAAGGTCAACAATCCAATCACACAACCGTCTAGGGTTCCAAGAACCTAAGAGAAACAAGCCCAATGACTTGAACTCGCCGAATCTCCAAGGGGAACTCAAACCTATGCACTAAATTCAAGAGGCAAGTCCTTCACCCTCAAATTCCACCAAAGCTACAAAAGCTATTGGGGGAATAAGGGAGGAAGAACACAAGAGGAGAACACAAAACTCTCCAAGATCTAGATCCCAAGGATTCCTTCATAAAGAATCCTTGGTGGGGCTTGTAGATCTAGATCTCCTCTCTCAAATCCCTCAAAAAGATGCAAGAATCATAGGACGGGGAAAGGGAGAAGGAAAGCTCTTCAAGGTCAACAATGGAGGAGAGAGAAAGCCAAAAACCAAGAAGGAGAAAGTAGGGCCGAAGAGGAAAGGGGAGATCCTTTTAAAGGGCTCCCCGATCTGCCTGTTACCCACAAATTCGAGCACGGCCGGTAGTACCAGTGGGTGGCCAGTACTACCTGTGGTGCCCAACCAACAGTCCAAAACAGCGATGCGAACGCACCCAAAAATGATTCTGGCCGGTACTACCTCCTGTCCACCGGAACTTCCGGCGGGGACGGTACTACCGCCTGAAATACCGACTAAAGTACCGTCAAATAGCACAAACCAGGCAGAAAGAGTACTGAACCAAAATCGGGTTTACTGGAAGTTGGGCCGGAATTAACATCAGTACTACTGGCGGCAAACTACCCTAGCGGTACTACCGGTGGCCCACTGGAACTACCGGCCAGGTAAAAACTCCAGAACCAGAACTACCACAAATTTTGCATTCAAACTCCAAACGAGATGAAACCAATTTTGTTGGAAAGATAACGATGAGGGGAAATATTGTGTATCACCAAGGGAGAAAATACCATGAATATATATGTAAGATATCTCCCAAGGTGTAGAGCCCGAAAACCCCACAGAAACAAAACTGCAATAAGATAAATCAGGCAAATCCGTTTTTTTGATGAACTAGATCTTGTTATGAGGATAACCACAAGCTCTAGATCCTCACATGGACAAGAACCAAGCAACAACCAAGAAATATGATGCTATGTATGCAAAGGTTTGAGCTCTCTTCGAAAGATATGAATGAGTCACCCACTCGAGAGCCCCTCTTGATAGTACGGCTATCTATCCTAAACCAGGTCTCCCAACAATACAAATGACCGGTAAAATAGAAAACCTATCAAGATCATACCTTTTGTAACTACCTCTATGAATTACGCTCTTAGTTGCATGCTTGGATGAATGAAAGTGGTTAAGATAGTATGGTGGGGCCCAGGGGCCACTCACAGGTAGACCTTTCGGCCGTCCTAACCACTTTCAGAACATCGGGACAAGAACGAGTGGCGTAATCGGCAGGCGAAGGGATCAACTACATACACAAGTGAGTATGTATGCAAGCCACCATACAACTGTTCACAGAGCCATTCCATCTAAAATAAATAGAAATATTGCAACGCCATACGGCGAGATCCAAATATCCTAGATAGAAATAATAGTTTCAGATAGCTCCTCATACATCAAACATCAGAGTATCAGGCGGAAGCGGAAAACAAGATCCGAGTACGGATAAGAAGCAAATCGGCATAAGATGCCACATAAATAAACACATCCCGCCCGCAGATCTCATGGATCCCCGTTCCCGAAATCTCTACACCGAGTGATCGTTGCCAACATCATCCGTCTCCTCCACCCAGTATCCATCTTGCGAGTACACCTGTTCATCTGAATCAAACAATTTATCGTGTGAGACCCTAGGGGTACTCATCAAGTCTTTATGCCTCTAAAGGGGACATATACCTGGGGTGACGCAATTGTAGCAAAAGATAATAACTAACAAGCCTAGAGATACCTGCTAACCATCCGCCTAACCAATGATAGACGGATGTCCGTTAATTAGAAACAACAGTTATAGCAGTATAATTAACAGATCCATCCTCCTTCTCGCTTACCAATGAGAAGGCGTACGAACAACCCATCCGTTGGCAGTTTTATTAACCATTCCATGAGTATTACACTATTTACTAATCAGGTACTTAGTCAGATTAAAAGCGGTACTTTAGTTATACTTGTCTATGATCGAGAAACCATACTCCAAGTCGTCCATAACCGCGGACACGGCTTTCAGAAAGATTTACCCTGCAGGGCTGCACAAATAGCAACACACACTCGATCAACCTCGGAAAAACCAACTCAAAACCCAACGAGGCATTCACGACAAAACGATCACAGGATTCAGAAATATTTCAGGGGGCCACCCCATTAAGCTACCCGCAACGAAGCTAGCTGACTCCGAGACGGACTCCAGGTTTGTGCCAATGGCTGTAAACGACTGGGAACCCGAAAATGTGACTGGGCTTGTCGATACCGCGAAAACACTCCGCAATTCTTAAACAGTACAGGTGCTCCTCGCACAATCTTAAATGAAATAGTAAAGCATGGCATAAGTACAGGATAGTAACAAAACCCCAAACTACTTTGTGGCCGCAAGGAATAGAAATGAATCAAGCTCTGGCTTAGGGGGTCCATAAGGCCTCCTGGATGTGGATAGTGTGAATAGTCAAGGAACAGGAATCAAGTACTCGGGGTCCTACGGGACACAAGTGAGCATGAAAAACCAAATAGCAGATATTGCTCACCGGTGCCTCTTTCATTAGTTATCCCACTACTACTCAGGTTAAGTTGTTTAGGTACCTCGTTATCCTTCAGACACTCACATACCCTACTCATGCTTTTCTACGACTCACATGGCTCAAACAACTCCTGTAGTACTGGCTCATGGGATGGAGGAACAAGCTTCGGTGGGGTTTAATAGTAAAGGCTATGCAGTACTTGGGATGCAATTTTAATGCAATCGCGACTCGATGATGCAAGAATAAGATAGAGGCAATAGGTACTGTATGTATGCAAGCATGTGGTAGTGCTTGCCTGGCAGCTCAGTTGAAGCGAGAGATGGATCTAGGTAGTACTCCTGTGATTCCTGGTAATTCTCCTGCTGGGCGTCTATTCGAAGAAGAACCAAACAAACAAGGCCCAACATAAATAAAGTGCACAAGCATATGAATTAAAATGCGACAAGCAAACAAGCATGCCATGATGAATGATGCACAATTTACATGGCATTAAAGTAGCATGGCAAAGGTGAGGTGTGGATACAAGAAAGAAAGCATTTTATTATTTATTTAACCAAGTTTTATTGTCATAAACAATTCAGATTTTTAATACCAACATGATGCATCAAATAGCAGATATTGCTCACCGGTGCCTCTTTCATTAGTTATCCCATTACTACTCAGGTTATGTTGTTTAGGTACCTCATTATCCATCAGACACTCACATACCCTACACATGCTTTGCTACGACTCGCATGGCTCAAACAACTCCTGTAGTAATGGCTCATGGGATGGAGGAACAAGGTTCGGTGGGGTTTAAAAGTAAAGGCTATGCAGTACTTGGGATTCAATTTAAGATAGAGGCAATAGGTACTATATGTATGCAAGCATGTGGTAGTGCTTGTCTGGTAGCTCAGTTGAAGCGAGAGATGGATCTGGGTAGAACTCCGGTGATTCCTGATAATTCTCCTGCTGGGCGTCTATTCGAAGAAGAACCAAACAAACAAGGGCCAACATAAATAAAGTGCACAAGCATATGAATTAAAATGCGACAAGCAAACAAGCATGCCATGATGACTGATGCTCAATTTACATGGTATTAAAGTAGCATGGCATGGTGAGGTGTGGGGTACAAGAATAAAGCATTTTATTATTTATTTAGTCAAGTTTTATTGCCATAAACAGTTCTAATTTTTAATAATGACATGATGCATGCTTCAATTCATAACAAGGAATGCATAGATAGAACGAGCTCGTCACGCTGATCGATTTAGACATATTATTTGTTGAATTTGGAGTTATAGAATTAAAGTTATTAATTTATTAAGAAAAGGGCATTTTATTGTAATTTTAATCATCTCGAAAATTTAAAGTGCTTAAATAATATTTTGAATGGCATATTTGAAATCCTCACATTTTTTTCTGATTCAAAATCATATATCATTTGTATTATTTGGATTTATAATTTAAAAGTTATTTAAAACAGATTTAAATTTGAATTTAAACATTTACAGAAATTGTTTTATTTAAACAGACAAACAGAAAAACTTTTTATACTCAGCCAGTTCTAGCCCCAGCCACAGACAGGTGGGCCAGGTGCTGGCTGGGCGACAAACGGCGCGCAACGATTTTCTAACCGGCACAGATGCTAGCCCCGGAGGCTGACAGGTGGGGACAACGGGCTCACAGACCCACGCGTCAGCGGGCGACCCAGGGGTGACACGCGGCACAACGGGGACTGCGTGTTGATGAATATGAAAAACCGGGTACCCTTTTGTAAAACGCACCCAGCGGCTGGCAGGTGGGCCCGTGAGGATTGCGGCTTGAGGAAAAATAAAAGAGATGGGGTTTGTGCAAAGTGGCCACGGCCACTGTTTTTTCTTCTCTGACGGACGGACAGGTCCGTCGTCGACAGAGAACGGTGCGGCGCGGGGATGATCGAACCTGCGGCACGGGGGCGCGCGCGCAGAGGCGAAGCCGCTACGGTGGCTGTGGGGTGTTGACAGGAGGGGGCTAGACGGCTAGATGAGGCACTAAGCGGCGCGAGGACGTGCAGACGCCAGCGGCCGCCGCTGCACCGAGAGTGCTCGGAAGAACGCTCGACGAGGCTAGGCCGCGATGGAGAGAGAGAGGGTGTCAGCAGGGACGGGTGGCTCACCGCGGAGAGGACGGTGGTGACGGATCGGCTTCGGGAGCAGCAGAGCGACGACGAGGCAGACGGCCGGCCGGAGCTAGGGTTTTAGCGGTGCGTCGGTGTGCATTGTGGCATGGGGCTCCTCCTCCTTGTCTGCGGGTACAGGGGCGTCCCAGGGGCTCGACTCGTCCTTCCTCGACACCCAAATCGCCACGCCACCGGCTTGAACAAGGAGGGGGAAGGTGAGGCCGACGGCGGTCGGAGTTGGAGAGGAACGGCGGCAGGCAGGTGGTGGGGAGAAGAAGGGCGAGGCCCTGGGGATCTGGGGCTGCTACTAGACGAGGGAGAGGGAGTAGATTGGGACGGGAGAGAGAGGGTATGCCGTGGGGCTCGGGGTGGATAAAGGTGGCTTCGGCCACCTTTCCTTCTCCTTCACGTGCTCGCCGTGGGCGGCCAAGGCAGGGCAGGTGTAGGGCTGCCAGGTGGGCCAGGGCACGGTCTAGGAGGGACAGGGTCGGGTAGGCCTTGTGTGGCAGAGAGGGAGAGAGAGAAAGGAGAGGGGGAGGCTCGGGTGTAGCTAGGGCTAGCCTCGGCTAGGGTTTAGGGTTGGGGCTTGGTTAGGTTAGGGAAGGAGGGGTGGCTAGGCAGGTTAGGGTGGTGGTAGATGATTAGGTTGGAGAGGGGATTAGGGAGAGGGAGTTTAGGGTAGGGTTTAGTTAGGATCCACTTGATCAAGCATAGATGGAGGGTGAAAAGGAGAGAAAGGTGAGGGTCGGGGTGAGGGGTAGATGGGGTGGTGGTGTGGTGTAGCTAGGTGTAGATTTGTTTCTTTCATTACCATTTGATTTTACTAGAATTTGATCCATTCAAAAACCATTCCAAACAACTAAAAGAAAAAGAAAAGATGGGGATAAAAGGAGGCCAATTCTTGCATGGGGCATGCATGCATTAAATGCATTGTTGCTAGTTGTGGCAACAACTAGTTTTAATAAGAATTCAAGTTTAGATTATTCCCCCAAATTTGGTTATGGAAGCCTTCCAACACATATGGTATGTTCTAATCATGGTCATGCCTGAACAAGAATGTGGCCCATGCTAGTGGGTAGATACCACTATTATTATCATCTAGCCACACCATAATTCAAACATGGACCTAATTCAACAGACCACATGCGAGATGAGATCACTAGTTCACATGGTATAAAAAGGTGGCAAACATGCTACCATACACAATATTGTGAAAACAATTATAGCCATGGTATGGAAGCATGTAGAGAGTAGAGGGAACCATCCTCAATTATTTATGAGCTAGATATATTACCAAAAGAAGAACATGGGCTCATATATAATTAAGATGGTGGAGATGATGGATGGAACCAAAAGAAGGGTGGTGGAATTATGAGGTGGTGACAAAGAAAGGTGATGAAGTGGAACAAAAGATATGCCCCCAACTCAACTTGGGCATCAAGCATTTATCAAGATTCAAATACAATATATCAAGAGCCAAATTCAATTAATAATGCATATTAGAGAAGAACCAAATGAAAAGGGTTTTATATGATGCTCAAATGCAAGGTGGCATGATGACATGAGCATGATATAATTATGATGCAACAATTATATGTAGGAAGTAGCATATATATAGACTAGGCTAGTAGCATTGCAATTGTTAGACAATTGGGATGCTACAACTCTCCCCCACTAAACAAGAATCTCGCCCCGAGATTCCTAGGACAAAGAAAACAACACAAGGAGAGGCGGGTGTTCGGAACGAAGGTGACCCTCACATTCCCAAGTTGATGAACCACGGAATGGTGCGACCCTTACACCTTGCAAAACTTGCTAGACTTGTTGCGAGTCTTGCGTTTGCCTGAGACACAAAGGGTTAGAAGAATTGAAGGATTGTCGTGAGGCAAGAAGGGTAGGATGAACATAGCTCTGGTTTTCGAGAAACAAGATAAAAGACTAGAACCACTTGTGAAAGAAAAGGAAAGGATGATGTATCATGGATAAAGAAAAGGCACACCGTTAAGATTAAATATTTACCGATACTAGAGAGGATGAATCTTTGTCTCGCCGGAAGAAAGAGCTAGATTGAAGTGGTTTTGAACCACTATGACAATAGCATTGTATCTTCTCTCGGATTAAAGGAATGGAGATTGGAAAACATTATTGCCTTCAAACAACAAAGTTCCTTGACATCAACGGAAGTATTGAGTTAGACATTGTCGGATTGGATTCTTGTTACGCCGGTAAGAACCAAAGGATCATGCAATTGAGGTGCGCGGATATGTCTTCACAAGGAGGTGATGCTAGATTATGGTGGAATCCCAAGAAGAAAATAATATAGAGGATCTGGAGTTTACTGTAGAGATACTTATTGCTTTCTTTAACCTTGAGGCTAACGCAATAGATTTGCGGCTGATGGCATCAACCATAATTGGCTTTACCACAGAAAAATAATTCATGAAACAAAGAGAGATATTTTCATCCATCTTGTTTGGGAATGTCGAGCACCGGTAAAAAGACGAGGACAGAAAAGAGTTTGTGTTTATTCCCACCAGATAATTGAAGATTTTTCTCCATCTAGAATAGACAAGACCACCAACACGAGATTATTGATTATGTTCTATGAGAGAGCACTCCGGAAAGACAAGGACGGAAGTAAAGTATCGTGGGATAAAGGCCACTTCTACATCCGTGGAATGAGTGAAATTGCATTAGTTCACCAATTCAATGTACAAGAGCGAATGATAAAAGTAGTGGTATGGTAGCTACTCCATCCCGCACCCAAAGCATTGCTCCGTACATGAATAAGAAAATCATGCAACCCAACTACTAAACAGACTGAAGGTATTTGACAATAACTCATGGAACTCCGTTAGAAAACAAGGATAGATGCAAACGATTCGCCGGATTCAAAGATAGAGAAAGATGATGATGTTGTCGTCATGTCGGAAGTACCAAGCCACCGGAAAAATATGAGGGAAGATTACGGAGAACAATTGCAAGATTCAACAGATAAAGAAAAAGATAGCACCAACTTGAACAGAAGGAATACAAAAGATCTGAAAGTCTTCATGGCCTCTGGTGGATTGAGGATAGAAGATGGAACGAGAGGGTTTCAAAAGATTACTTGACGAGACATATGTGAAAAGAACTCCATGTTCTTCTTGAAATGATTGGAAGAGATTAAGCAGTCTTGAGGAGATCTTCAGCGGAATGACGATGATGCTAACTTTGCCAACAAGGAAAACTCGGGGTTTGGTTGAAGGTGGAGGATGGAATTAACAATGGCTAGTTGATTCCAGAATTGAAGCGATGTATTTAGCGGAAGGACGTGGTCGAGATAGGTGACTTCAAAAAGCCAGAATTACACTTTGAGAACTTTGCACACAGGCAGTGTTCACGAAGCTTGAGAGAAAGAGACATAGTTGATCTTCCATGTCCCTTCCATTGATATAGAATAAGAAAGCATATCATGAAGATATACCACCACGGATTAACAAGATATTCCAAGAATATCAAGTTCAAGAGGCGGGAGAAACGAACAAATGCTCGAAACACTTTCTGAGCTCAACGCTCTTTGAAAGATCGACGTTAAGAGCATGTGTTCATGTTGACGAAGATGCATTGTAAGAATAGATTATCTGGTCCTTCAGAAAAGAACAAAAAAGTCCACCAGGATCACATACTTGATCGGATCACCGGTTACAAGGATAAAGAGATCTTGGATAAGAATGATGGTAGCTCATACATTATGCAAAGCTATCAGACATGAAAGGATGTGATTCTCTTGTATCAAAGAGACCCTTGCAGATATGGAGTTCAAAAGATATGAAGCACAACAATAAGATGAAAATCCATCCTAGTGCCTCCAGAAACCTCCGGATTACCAAAGATACTTGAAGATGATATAGATAAGATCACGGTATAACTCAAAATCACAGGAGATAACAGCCACCATTTGAAGGATAGTGTTGATAGCATTTTCCCATATTCCACTCATGATAAGTGTCATATAGCTATGCCGAGAACCAAATTACAATCACGAACATCGGATCAACACTTGTTATGTAATTAGCCCAAGAGAATTTGAAGATGAAGTAAAACTCTAGGATTAAATGCCGGTGACAAAAGAATGGGTTAGCATGAACATGCCGATAAAAGGAAGAAAGATAATGTTTCACACACGACTGAAGCGTAGTGTGGAAACACAGATGTATCAAAGAAAAAAAAATCTGCATTTTTCGGCATTAAAATACCAATAAATGCGCAAAACCACTTATCAGATAGGGATTAGCAACTCCACATTCTGTGAAAACATGCTGGAAGGAAGAACACCCTTAACAAGATGGCACCGGTTAACCAAGAGTCGGATAGATGGCGTCAGTTTACAAAAGCCTGTCGGTATGGATTGTACCAACAGTTGATAACCAAAAGGCAGATAGCGACAACAAATTAGATGCAACAAATAGAAAAGGAATTAACACACACACACACACAACCTATGGTACTACGGAACCCCGAACACGTGAATCCTAGTTTGAATTTTAGAAGAGGACTGAAAACGTTACACTTCCTTACCAGAAAAAGGGTGGGTGGGTGGGTAAGAAGAAAAATGGAAGTAGTCCTACTCTCACGTTTTTGTTTTTCCCTAGTATACATAGCTACCAAAATATTTGCTAGACTGACAACGACATATTTGGCTGAGACCCTGAAGGGCGGGATGGCTCTGATACCAATTGTAACTACCTCGGTGAATTACGCTCTTAGTTGCATGCCTGGATGAACGAAAGTGGTTAAGATAGTTCGGTGGGGCCCAGGGGCCACTCACAGGTAGACCTTTCGACCGTCCTAACCACTTTTAGAACATCAAGACAAGAACGAGCGGCGTAATCGGCAGGCGAAGGGATCAACTACATACACAAGTGAGTATGTATGCAAGCCACCATACAACTGTTCACAGAGCCATTCCATCTAAAATAAATAGAAATATTGCAACGCCATACGGCAAGATCCAAATATCCTAGATAGAAATAATAGTTTCGGATAGCTCCTCATACATCAAACATCAGAGTATCAGGCGGAAGCGGAAAACAAGATTCGAGTACGGATAAGAAGCAAATCGGCATAAGATGCCACATAAATAAACACATCCCGCCCACAGATCTCATGGATCCCCATTCCCGGAATCTCTACACCGAGTGATCGTTGCCAACATCATCCGTCTCCTCCACCCAGTATCCATCTTGCGAGTACACCTGTTCATCTGAATCAAACAATCTATCGTGTGAGACCCTAGGGGTACTCAGCAAGTCTTTATGCCTCTAAAGGGGACATATACTTGGGGTGACACAATTGCAGCAAAAGATAATAACTATCAAGCCTAGAGATACCCGCTAACCATCTGCCTAACCAATGATAGACGGATGTCCATTAATTAGAAACAACAGTTATAACAGTATAATTAACAGATCCATCCTCCTTCTCGCTTACCAACGAGAAGGCGGACGAACAACCCATCCATTGGCAGTTTTATTAACCATTCCATGAGTATTGCACTATTTACTAATCAGGTACTTAGTCAGATTAAAAGCGGTACTTTAGTTATACTTGTCTATGATCGAGAAACTGTGCTCCAAGTCGTCCATAACCGCGGACACGGCTTTCAGAAAGATTTACCCTGCAGGGGTGCACAAATAGCAACACACACTCGATCAACCTCGGAAAAACCAACTCAAAACCCAATGAGGCATTCACGACAAAACGATCACAGGATTCAGAAATATTTCAGGGGGCCACCCCATTAAGCTACCCGCAACGAAGCTAGCTGACTCCGAGACGGACTGCAGGTTTGCGCCAATGGTTGTAAACGACTGGCAACCCGAAAATGTGACTCGGCTTGTCGATACCGCGAAAACACTCCGCAATTCTTAAACAGTACAAGTGCTCCTCGCACAATCTTAAATGAAACAGTAAAGCATGGCATAAGTACAGGATAGTAACAAAACCCCAAACTACTTTGTGGCCCCAAGGAATAGAAATGAATCAAGCTCTAGCTCAGGGGGGTCCATAAGGCCTCCCGGATGTGGATAGTGCGAATAGTTAAGGAACAGGAATCAAGTACTCGGGGTCCTACGGGACACAAGTGAGCATGAAAAACCAAATAGCAGATATTGCTCACCGGTGCCTCTTTCATTAGTTATCCCACTACTACTCAGGTTAAGTTGTTTAGGTACCTCGTTATCCTTCAGACACTCACATACCCTACACATGCTTTGCTACGACTCGCATGGCTCAAAAAACTCCTGTAGTAATGGCTCATGGGATGGAGGAACAAGGTTCGGTGGGGTTTAAAAGTAAAGGCTATGCAGTACTTGGGATTCAATTTAATGCAATCACGGCTCAATGATGCAAGAATAAGATAGAGGCAATAGGTACTATATCTATGCAAGCATGTGGTAGTGCTTGTCTGGTAGCTTAGTTGAAGCGAGAGATGGATCTGGGTAGAACTCCGGTGATTCCTGATAATTCTCCTGCTGGGCGTCTATTCGAAGAAGAACCAAACAAACAAGGGCCAACATAAATAAAGTGCACAAGCATATGAATTAAAATGCGACAAGCAAACAAGCATGCCATGATGACTGATGCTCAATTTACATGTTATTAAAGTAGCATGGCATGGTGAGGTGTGGGGTACAAGAATAAAGCATTTTATTATTTATTTAGTCAAGTTTTATTGCCATAAACAGTTCTAATTTTTAATAATGACATGATGCATGCTTCATTCATAACAAGGAATGCATAGATAGAACGAGCTCGTCACGCTGATCGATTTAGACATATTATTTGTTGAATTTGGAGTTATAGAATTAAAGTTATTAATTTATTAAGAAAAGGGCATTTTATTGTAATTTTAATCATCTCGAAAATTTAAAGTGCTCAAATAATATTTTGAATGGCATATTTGAAATCCTCACATTTTTTTCTGATTCATAATTCAAAAGTTATTTAAAACAGATTTAAATTTGAATTTCAACATTTACAGAAATTGTTTTATTTAAACAGATAAACAGAAAAACTTTTTATACTCAGCCAGTTCTAGCCCTAGCCACATACAGGTGGGCCAGGTGCTGGCTGGGCGACAAACGGCGCGCAACAGTATTCTAACTGGCACAAATGCTAGCCCCGGAGGCTGATAGGTGGGGACAACGGGCTCACAGACCCACGCGTCAGCGGGTGACCCAGGGGTGACACGCGGCACAGCGGGGACTGCGGGTTGATGAATATGAAAAACCAGGTACCCTTTTGTAAAACACACCTAGCGGCTGGCAGGTGGGCCCGTGAGGATTGCGGCTTGAGGAAAAATAAAAGAGGGGGGGTTTGTGCAAAGTGGCCACGGCCACTGTTTTTTCTTCTCTGACGGACGGACAGGTCCGTCGTCGACAGAGAACGGTGCGGCGCGGGGATGATCGAACCTGCGGCACGGGGGCGCGCGCGCAGAGGCGAAGCCGCTACGGTGGCTGTGGGGTGTTGACAGGAGGGGTCTAGACGGCTAGATGAGGCACTAAGCGACGCGGGGACGTGCAGACGCCAGCGGCCGCCGCTGCACCGAGAGTGCTCGGCACAACGCCCGACTAGGCTAGGCCGCGATGGAGAGAGAGAGGGTGTCAGCAGGGACAGGTGGCTCACCGCGGAGAGGACGATGGTGACGGATCGGCTTGGGGACCAGCAGGGCGACGACGAGGCAGACGGCCGGCCGGAGCTAGGGTTTCGGCGGCGCGTCGGTGTGCAGCGCGGCCTGGGGCTCCTCCTCCTTGTCTACGGGTACAGGGGCGTCGCAGGGGCTCGACTCGTCCTTCCTCGACACCCAAATCTCCACGCCACCGGCTTGAACAAGGAGGGGGAAGGTGAGGCCGACGGCGGTCGGAGTTGGAGAGGAACGGCGGCAGGCAGGTGGTGGGGAGAAGAAGGGCGAGGCCCTGGGGATCTAGGGCTGCTACTAGACGAGGGAGAGGGAGTAGATTGGGACGGGAGAGAGAGGGTATGCCGTGGGGCTCGGGGTGGATAAAGGTGGCTTCGGCCACCTTTCCTTCTCCTTCATGTGCTCGCTGTGGGCGGCCAAGGCAGGGCAGGTGTAGGGCTGCCAGGTGGGCCAGGGCACGGTCTAGGAGGGACAGGGTCGGGTAGGCCCTTTGTGGCAGAGAGGGAGAGAGAGAAAGGAGAGGGGGAGGCTCGGGTGTAGCTAGGCCTAGCCTCGGCTAGGGTTTAGGGTTGGGGCTTGGTTAGGTTAGGGAAGGAGGGGTGGCTAGGCAGGTTAGGGTGGTGGTAGATGATTAGGTTGGAGAGGGGATTAGGGAGAGGGAGTTTAGGGTAGGGTTTAGTTAGGATCCACTTGATCAATAATGGATGGAGGGTGAAAAGGAGAGAAAGGTGAGGGTCGGGGTGAGGGGTAGATGGGGTGGTGGTGTGGTGTAGCTAGGTGTAGATTTGTTTCTTTCATTACCATTTGATTTTACTAGAATTTGATCCATTCAAAAACCATTCCAAACAACTAAAACAAAAAAGAAAAGATGGGGATAAAAGGAGGCCAATTCTTGCATGGGGCATGCATGCATTAAATGCATTTTTGCTAGTTGTGGAAAAAACTAGTTTTAATAAGAATTCAAGTTTAGATTATTCCCCCAAATTTGGTTATGGAAACCTTCCAACACATATGGTATATTCAAATCATGGTCATGCATGAACAAGAATGTGGCCCATGCTAGTGGGTAGATACCACTATTATTATCATTTAGCCACACCATAATTCAAACATGAACCTAATTCAACAGACCACATGCGAGATGAGATCACTAGTTCACATGGTATAAAAAGGTGGCAAACATGCTACCATACACAATATTGTGAAAACAATTATAGCCATGGTATGGAAGCATGTAGAGACTAGAGGGAACCATCCTCAATTATTTATGAGCTAGATATAGATACCAAAAGAATAACATGGGCTCATATGTAATTAAGATGGTGGAGATGATGGATGGAACCAAAAGAAGGGTGGTGGAATTATGAGGTGGTGACAAAGAAAGGTGATGAAGTGAAACAAAAGATATGCCCCCAACTCAACTTAGGCATCAAGCATTTATCAAGATTCAAATACAATATATCAAGAGCCAAATTCAATTAATAATACATATGAGAGAAGAACCAAATGAAAAGGGTTTTATATGATGCTCAAATGCAAGGTGGCATGATGACATGAGCATGATATAATTATGATGCAACAATTATATGTAGGAAGTATCATATATATAGACTAGGCTAGTAGCATTGCAATTGTTAGACAATTGGGATGCTACACCTTTGCCTTGAGCAATCCACTTGAGCTTGATGTAGACAGTCTTGTCCTTCTTAGGATGGATCACCTTTCTTGATTGCTCTTGCTCGATGAAGACTTGAGAAGTGATCCCCCATACTCCATGGGGAAACCTCCTTTTTGAACTTGTCTTCATCACACCATGATCTCCGAGGATTGCAAGCTCCAAGCATGAGATCTTCTAGAGATGGTGCATCTTGAGCTTGCACTTCATTTCTTGATGACGTCTTGAAGATAGCCATGAGAAACTCCATCTTCTTCTTCTACTACTTGATTCCAATAGGCACAAAACCCTTGGATATTGCTTCTTATTTTCCAACCTTAAAACCAACACATGGTCCAAGCGATGCCAATGGACGAACCTACAAGTGAAACTCAATTTGCACATTAGTCCATAGAATTTGTCATTAATTACCAAAACTGATGGGGATATGCCAAAGGGGGTATGCCCAGTAGAACGTTCCGAGTGGGCCGAAAGGCCTACGAGTGCGTATGGAGGACAGCGACTGGACCATGAAGGAAGGGAAGGCCCATCGACTGGCGAGTGGAAGCCCAGAAGCGTAGCAGAAGCCCAGTCGGATTAGGTCAAAAGCCCCCAGATCCTTATCCTATTCGGGGACAACATGTAAACCCTAGCGAGGTGCTTCATATATAAACATCCCTAGAAGCTTACGTTCCATCATACACCCCCTCAAGCGACTCGCTGCCTAGCCGCCGAGCTCGCCACCCTTGTAACTCGCTCTCTCATAATCTAATCTAGTAGGAGTAAGTCTTTACCCTCCGGGGGGCCGAACCTGGATAAACCCATGTGCATCCGCCCCCATCTTGCACCGCAGATGGCCGCCAACGCTTCCTCGCGAAATACTCAATCGCTGCCTATGGCAGCGACTGCCGTGGCCATTTCCACGACAGTGGTGCCCACCGTGGGGCATAGCGGGACTGGCCTAAGTTCTATGGCGAGACCCTACTCGCCAATCGATCGACCGATCGCCACCGGTCACATGATCGCCATTGGCGGGATCTTAAAGATCCTGCCCAGCAGTTATATCCTGGCATCACGCCCGGTCACCCATGCCAAGGTGATGTCGATCGGCTCCATCAACCTCTTCGTCGGCTTCACCGGCGCGATCGACCCAGCCGCGACGCTGATCGTCGGTGAATCGCCGCCACGACACAACCTGCTTTCAGAGGAGCAGGTCCGTTCCATCAGGAGCCTCGTCACCAAGTATGACTCGGCCGCAAGCGACGCGGTCGAGACTAACGTCGCCACCAACAACGACGCCCCGAACGACGACGCCGACTCCGTGACCCCTGCCTCGGTCGGCGGATCTATCACCGCCGCGTCATGGGAGGACTCCATCACGCGAGTCTCCAACCCCGAGGATTTCGATGACCCCTCGATCCTGGGGATCTTCGACTCCGACTCCGGCTCAGAATCCCCCGAGTATTTTCACGCGCGATGCAATCGCTTCAACGCGATCTACATGGCGGACAGCACGGCCGCCCCGCCAGATCCGTTCTCCACGCCGATCCCGCCGACCGAACGGCCACAGAGGTGGAGGAAGCCCGCCTACGGCTCGTGGAGGCGCAATGCAACGAACTCGTTGAGCGCGAGAAATACCACCTCGAGCGAGAAACGGCGCGGGAGCTATCACTCTACCACCAGCGCCGCATCAGGACCCGCCTGAACCCCGATGTTCAGGGCCGTGTCTTGAATTTCAACGACGAGGGCAACCCCACGCGCGCCGCCGAACGCGAATACTGCGAGAACGCGCCGCCAGGCGAGAGCAACCCTGCAAGACCACCACCTGGAGCGCCGGTGACTAGGGCTCCTCCACCACCCATGGGCCGCGCGCCCCCACCGGACCAACCGCGGATCATCACCTTGCCTCAAGCCCGTGACGCCAACGGGCTACCACTATACTCCACCCTGATGGACAACGTTGTCACGGCTGATGCCGCGATCGCCAACCTTGATGTCCAGGGCGACGGTGCGCTACAGATCCAGTACGCCAAGGCCCTACTCGTCAGGGTCGTCGAGCAACAAGCCGCGGGAGTCGACCCACAGGGGCGAATGTACTCCCGCTCTTCGGCAAGCAGGGCGGCATCAAGCGGCCACCCCACCGTGGCCAACGCAATAGTTTTCCCACCACCCCAGCCCCTGGCAAATCAACCACAGGCCGCCAATCCTACGCTCTCAACCAACGAGCCGCGACCAGCAAACAACACGGTCGCCGCCAACGGGCAACCCATCGATGCCCGAATGAACATCATCAACAACCAGACGTGGCGGTCGCGCCAGCCCTACGACCTGCGGCACACCCTCACCAACCGCGGCGAACCGGAGCCAAGAGGTTCGCTCAGCCGAATCAGGCCGCAATGCTTTGGACCAATGATTCGCGGGGAAAAATACCCCGCCAACTTCAAGGCCCCTAACGAGATCGAAAAGTACGACCCAACATATGACCCCGCCGTCTGGTTGGACACATACCTCATGGCAATGGGGATCGCAGGCCACAACGACCTGCTCGCCGCTCGCTACCTCCCCCTGATGATGGAGGGTGCGACCCGGCAGTGGATCAACACCCTCCCTCCCGACAGCATTGATTCCTGGGAAGAAATGCGGGATGCTTTCATCAGGCACTTCGAGGGCTCGTACACCCGCACTACCACAAAAGAAGACCTAGAGCGATGCATCCAGGGACCACGCGAGTCGACCCACCGGTGGATCCAAAGGTGGCAAGAACTGTGGATAAACGCCTCCGGCATCCACCCAGACATGGCGATACAGTGCTTCAAAAACGCATGCCGGTACGAACCCCTGGTCGCCAAGATCAAGAGGGTCTACCGGACGCTCAATAACATCCCCGACCTCCTCGAGATCGCCAAGCACTACGCGGAGGAGGACCCCAACCAAGACTCCGACGACGAGTCGGGAGGAAGACTTCGCACTAGCATCCACGACAGTGGGCACCTACGCGACATGCGCTACAGCAACACCCGCATCACTGGAAAACGCCGGACAGACGGGTGAGTCGATTTTGTCGCCAACGCCGGCTACGGCCAGCGCGACTCCAAGAACTACCGCCGCGACGGAGGAAACTACCACGATAGTGGGAACTACCGCGCCAACAATGCGACGAGGCCGAAATTCGACCCCGCCGCCCTGCTTAATCAGCCCTGCATCTACCACAGCAGGGAGGGAAAACCCGCCACCCACACCACCGCCGACTGCCACTCTCTCAAAGAGATTGAGAAGGTGAGACGTGCAAGGGAGGACCCCAACAACAACCAACCTCGGGACAACGGCAAAGGCGGCTGCTTCGGAACTACCGTCGGGTCGCTACATACCTTCACCGGGCTCGGCACCAAGCGTGAGAAGAAGGTACTCGCCCGCGCGGTCGCCGTCAATGCGGTGACACAAGTTGACATTCCCCGCTTCCTAAATTGGTCCGAGCAGAGCATCACCTGGAGTTGCCAGGACCACACACCAAGAATCGAGTACCCAAGGCGAGTCGCCCTGGTAGTCAGGCCAAAATTGGCCGACTACTGGCTGCCCAAGACACTGATGGACGGTGGGAGCTCCATCAACATCTTGTACCTTGACACTTTCAAAAGGCTCCAGCTCCCAGAAACAGCCATTGAGACAACACTGACGACCTTCCACGGCATCGTCCCCGGTCGAAAGGCGTACCCGATCGGGAAAGTGATGCTGCCTGTCACCTTCGGCACTCCGGCAAACTACCGCATGGAGAGGATCGTCTTCGAGCTGGTGAACTTCCGTAGCCCCTACCACTGCATCCTGGGCCGCCAGGCATTCGCAAAGTTCATGGAGACCCCACACTACGCCTACAACATGATGAAACTTCGCGGGCCAAGCGGCATCATCACCGTCCACAGCGACCCCGACATGGCCGTGGAATGTGAGGAAAAAGGCGCTGAGTTTGCCAACGCCGTCATCGCCGCAGAGACCGGCCATGCGGAGGAGCTTGCGAAATACGCGGGCAACATCAATAAGGATGATCCCACCATCCTGAACAAACTAATCGCCGCGAACTCCACGTTCGAGGCGACCACACACACCCGCATCGTTGAGCTCGTCCCAGGAGACTCCAGCCAGACGGTCAGCATCGGGTCGCATATGAGCCCCGCATAGGAAAGCGTGCTCATCGGGTTCCTCCATGAGAACCGCGACATCTTCGCATGGAAACCATCTGACATGCTAGGTGTCCCGAGGGAACTCGCTGAGCACAAAATTAACGCCGACCCCAAAGTGCGACCAGTAAAGCAGTCGCTACGGACCTTCAATGAAGAGCGCCGCCAAGCAATCGCCGAGGAAGTCTAGTGCCTGTTAGCCGCAGGCTTCATCCGGCAAATCAAATACTCCAAGTGGCTGGCGAACCCAGTCCTGGTTCTCAAAAAGAACAACACCTGGAGAATGTGTATCGACTACACCAACCTCAATAGCCCCTGCCCGAAGGAGGAGTTCGTCCTACCGCGCATCGATCAGATCATCGACTCGACCGCGAGATCGGAGTCGCTGTGTTTTCTCGACGCGTACTCTGGTTATAACCAGATCAAGATGGCGGTCAAAGACGAGGAGAAGGCGGCGTTCATGACGCCATTCTGCGCATTCTGCTACACGGCCATGACCTTTGGCCTCAAGAACGCAGGCGCCACATACTAGAGGTGCATGCAGGAGTGTCTTGCGAGCCAAATTGGCTGCAACATTCACGTCTACATTGACGACGTGGTGGTCAAATCCACCCGCCAGGACGATATGCTCGCCGATCTAGCTGAAACCTTCGCAAACTTGCAGAGGTACAACATCAAGCTAAACCCTGGAAAATGCACCTTCGGTGTACCCACCGGACAGCTTCTAGGATACGTAGTCTCCAAGCGAGGCATTGAAGCCAACCCTGAAGGAAATATTCCCTGAGAGGCAATAATAAAGTTGTTATTATATATTCCTTATATATGATAGATGTTTATTTTACATGCTAGAATTGTATTGATCGGAAACATCAATACATGTGTGTTTAATAAACAAAAAGGGTTCCTAGTTATGCCTCTCTTATAGACTAGTTTGTTGATTTACAAGATGATCAAGGTTTCTTGATCATGGACATTGGATGTTGTTAATAACAAGGTCACGCCATTGGTGGAATGATGTGATGAACATTCATCTGAAGTATAGCATTACGATCAAGTCATTTTGTTTATATTGCTATAACATCATACGAAGTAATCTTATCCTTAGACCATGAGATCATGTTAATTGCTAACACCGGAATAGTATCTTGATAACATCAAACGTCACACCGTAACAGGGTGACTATAAAGATGGGTTCAGTACTACGAAGGTGTTATGTTGAGGCTCATGGATCAAGAGTGGAATTTTTCAATCCAGATGACGGATAGATATACTCTGGGCCCTCTTGGTGATATCACATTAAGATAGTTTGCAAGCAAGTGATGTGATCACTAGAATGTTATATCACGGGAACGAGAAAAGAGTGCATGTCAGTAACGAGATCAAACTAGGTATGGAGATACCGATGATCGAATCTCGGACATGTAATATATCGAGAGACAAAGGGATTTAGTTACAAGCGTTAAAGGTTCTCACGATCACAGAAGTCATCGTTGAATGTGTAGGAGTCAGTACGGATCTCCAGGTCCCGCTGCTGATTATTGATCGGAGAAGGGTCTCGATCATGTCTGCATTATTCGCGAACCGTAGGGTGGCACACTTAAGAGTTACCGGACACCATTTTGGAGCACATATGTTTCAGACGAAAGAATTGCAAAGCGCAGGAATTGTTTCAATAGAAACCGGAAATTGTTTCGGGTGAAATTGCAGAAAGTGGTTCTGCATGTGATATTGAAATATTGCAAGGGGCTATATGTGAATGTTTGTTAATTAAAGTAATTAACAAAATTCTGAATAAATTTAATAAAAAGAGTTTTATTAAATGAGAGAGCATTAATTTGGAGAAATTTAATACATTTAAAGTGGAGACTTTAAAAGGGAATGTGAAGAGGCATTTTAGTGTGGAGGGGTTACCACCACATGAATGGGGGAGGTGAGGGGTCACCCCCCCATGCGCCGGCCATGGAGAGAGGGGGCACCGCCCCTCCTCCTATAAAAGGCCACCCATTCCCTCCTTCATCCTCACACCTCCTTGTGAAGGATCTCTCTCCCCCTCTAGAATTATTCCCCCATGGTCTCGGATTAGCGAGATACATGTTCCCGGTGGCATTTCGTCTGGAAGGAGTTGCTACTTCCGCTCGATCGCTGGAGCGAGGAGGTGGAGGTTGTCCGGTGGCTTGAACGTGTGTGCGAGTGCGGATGCGCTGCTGAGTTGCGGCGCTCGGACTTCCTCACGATCTTGAGATCGGCAAGTGTACGACTACATCAACCACGAGTTCCTACTCGTTAACAAAACTCGTTGTCTTCGAGGGTAAGTTCTCGTTGGATGTATGTCCACCCATTGCTTTGTACCTAGTAGATAGATCTTGGCGTGTAGTTCACACCGTAGGAAAATTTTTGTTTTCTATGCTGCGGACCCAACAAACCCCACCAAGATCGACACCATCGCACGACTCGGGAAACCCGAGTGCCTGTGCGACGTCCAAAAGTTGGCAGGGCGAGTCGCGGCTCTCAGTCGCTTCATCCCCCGACTAGGCGAGAAGGCAATGCCACTCTACCGCCTGATGCGCAAGAACCCAACGTTCCAATGGGTCGCGGAGGCTGACGACGCACTCAAAGCACTCAAAGAAGTGCTACTCGCGGCACCACTACTCGCCGCACCACTTGACAAAGAGCCAATGCTCGTTTACGTCGCGGCCTCCAATCGAGTCGTCAGCGCCGTGATGGTCGTCGAACGACCGAAAGAGGGCAAGGAGCGCCCGATACAGTGCCCTGTATAATACATCAGCGAAGTCCTAACGGACTCACGACAGCGCTACCCGCAATACCAAAAACTGGTGTACGCGGTATTTCGAGCACAGCGGCGGCTCCCACACTACTTCCAGGAGCACCCAATCACGGTGGTCTCCTCCGCGCCCCTACAGGACATCATACGCAATCGCGAGGCGACCGGGCTAGTCGCCAAGTGGGCCGTCGAGATCGGCGTCCACAACATCAAGTACGAGCCCCGAAAAGCAATCAAGTCACAAGCCCTGGCTGATTTCCTCGCAGATTGGGAAGAAGCACAGCAGCCAGAGAAGCTCCCATACCTTCACTATTGGTCGCTACACTTCGACGGCTCCAAGAACGCCGACGGTGCAGGGGCTGGGGTCATACTGACCTCCCCCAAAGGAGACAAGCTCCGCTACGTGCTCCACCTCAATTTCAAGCCCTGCACCAACAACATGGCAGAATACGAGGCCCTCCTCCACGGCATGCAAGCTGCCAAGGAGATGAACATCAACCGCCTACGGTGTTACGGAGATTCCGACCTAGTCCCCGGCCAAGTGGCCGGGACGTGCGACGCTGTCTCCCCAACAATGATCGCGTACCGCCAAGCCGTCGACCAGTTTGGAGGACACTTTGACGGCTATTCGTCGAGTGGATCGACAGGCGCAAAAACAAGGAGGCGGACGCCCTTTCCCGCATCGGATCGACCCGACAGGCGCCACCAGTAGGCGTCTTCCTCGACATCATCCACAAACCCTCCGTCAGCCCACCGAAGGAGATCGACGTCGGGATCCCACTGCAACCAAAACCGGCCTTAGTCGCCATGGTTGTGGAACCTAGCGACTGGACAGCGCCATATGTCGCCTTCTTGGAACACAAACTCCTATTGAGCAACGAGATAGAGGCGCGAATGATCGCACGCCGCTGCAAATCTTTCGTCATCATCAACAGCGAGCTCCACAAGCGCAGCGTGACCGGCGTGTTCCAGTGTTGTGTACAACCAGAAGAAGGCCGCAAGATCCTTCAGGACATTCTCGCCGGCCACTGCGGCCATCACGCCGGCGCCAAGTCGCTAGTCGCGAAGGCCATGCGGCACGGTTTCTACTGGCTCACCGCACACGCCGACGCCACCAACATCGTCCAACAATGCGTCGGGTGCCAGAAGTACGCCAACCAGACGCACCTTCCTGGCTCGGCACTCAAGGCAATCCCCATCACGTGCCCATTCGCCGTATGGGGCATGGACATGGTAGGCCCATTCAAGAAGGCCCCTCTGGGTTCACTCACCTCCTGGTCGCAGTTGACAAGTTCACCAAATAGGTCGAGGCCAAGCTGATCAAAATGTGCGATGGTAAGACGGCCACCAAGTTCCTCCGTGAACTCATCTACCGGTACGACTACCCGCATAGCATCATAACAGACAACGGCACCAACTTCGCCAATGGGGCCATGGCAGAATTCTGCGAGGAGCATGGTATCCGACTCGACCTCGCATTAGTCGCCCACCCGGAATCAAATGGCCAAGCAGAGCGTGCCAACCAGAGCGTCCTACACGGGCTCAAGCCGCGACTGCAGGTGCCCCTCGAGCGCACCCCAGGATGCTGGGTCGACGAGCTCCCCTCTGTGATATGGGGGATCCGCACCTCTGTCAACCGATCAACCGAGTTCACGCCTTTCTTCATGGTGTATGGTGCCGAGGCCGTAATGCCAACAGACCTGGAGCACGACTCCCCTTGATTCGCCAACTACGTCGAGGCGGCCAACGAGATCGCCCGTCAAGACAGCAACGACCAACTCGACGAGGCATGCGACCTGGCTCGCTCCCGCACCACCATATACCAGCAAGGATTTCGCCGCTATCATGGCCGCCGAGTGCGAACTCGCACCTTCCAGGAAGGCGACCTGGTCCTACGACTGGCGCAAGACAAGAAGGGCATGCACAAGCTCTCCCCCCCCCATGGGAGGGGACATTCGCCATAGGTCGAGTCCTTGGCAACGACGCCTACTACCTCATCAACATACGGGGTGATGGCCAATTGGAGGTCGGGAGGCCATGGAATGTAAACCTCCTCAGGAAGTTCTATACTTAGAACCCCACACTGTATTCCATGGGAATATATAATGAAATACATTTGGATCGCACAAATTGTGTCCACTCGCCATATTCTTGTGCCACTCGCACTCGTACATGCCAGCAATACGCTACTTACGGAAGTCAACCTCTGGTCGAGCGACCGGCACAGCCAAGTAGTGCGGCACAAGGGCACCGGAAATATTCAGGCCTTGGGTCGTCCACGAAAAATGCCAACCCGGAGCCGCCATTGGAGTCGCCTAGCCCAACTGGTCCGCCGGGCCAAGACCTCCGATACACGCTTCTCATAGTGATCTGTCCCTCCCACCCTTGCGCAAAGAAACTCGAACGGTAAAGTACCACGCACGGGGACTCCACAAAACGGAAACCCCCACGCGGCTCGAGAACAAACCAAGTAAGAGAGCTACCAAGGGCTCGCCAAGCGACTGGCTCTCCATGCCAGGGAAGGAGACACGTTACAAACAACGCACTCACAACCTGCAACAGGATCATGACCAGTACGGTCGGGCACAACGCTCAGGGATTCGCCACTCAGAAGACGCGAGGGATAAAAACAACACGTAAACACAACAAATACAAAAAAGTATACAATCGAGTTATACCCCATTAAAAGGTGGATGCGCCCGGGGACTCGTTCAATCAAAACAATTCATAGGCAAAAACACAACATACATTACTCATCAAAACACGAGTCGATCGACCCCCCGTGGCATATATTGCAAAAGTATCTTACAGCTTTCGCCACTCGGCATTTATAACAACTTGGCAAATTACATTGTCTACTCTACATGACCTGATGACGAGGCACCACCACCACCCTTGACGTGCACAAAAGGCTGCCACGGGTTCGTCGGATACGTTGTCAGCGACTTCGACACCGATGACCGAAAGGGCTGCTCGGACTTCATGTCGCGGTACTCCGGCTCGGGGTTGCCAGGCGCCAACACCTTCTCCTGATATGGCAGCAGATCTCCCATCGCCAAGACATGATCGGCGTAAGGAGTGGCCTTCGCGGTCAGCTTCAGCACCTCCGACATCTCCACCATGCCGGTCGCCGACGGATAGCCACTCGTCACATCGTCAAGATCAAATTCATTGGGGAAATGGGCGAGACCCTAGCTCAACGTCGTGGCAGCCCTGCGTCTGAACGCCGAGCGCGTCATCCACTCCACAACGGCGGGTAGCTCCTCTAGATAGCGCCATACCTCCGTCAACCCCCCCAGGGATAACCTCGGTAGGAGACATGCCCTAGAGAGATGCTTGGACGCACAACGCCGAGGCTGTGGCTGCATTCACCACTGCAGTCACGCACTGCGAGGCGATGTACGTCTGCACAACCGGGTCGCTTTGGACTACCACAGCTGCAAAAGTCAGGCGTTAGTGAAACTACGAAATCCCCATAGCAGGGACCAGACGAAAGGGTCAAGCAAAGACAAAAGACTCACCAAGGAGCTTGCGACAGTTCTCCTTGACGTGATTCTCCAAGGCAGTCTGCTCGTTATGCAGCCCCACGATGATGGAGTCGGCGGCCTTGCGTTCTTCTTTAGCTGCGGCGACGGCAGCCTTCTCCCGTTCCTCCAAAGAAATTGAGGCCGCCTTGGCCTCCTCCAAGTCCTTAACCAGGGAGGCTACTCGCCCATACGCCGCGTCCAGTTCGGCGAGTGGGACATACCCCTCACGGGCCTTGGAGATCTCAGCCGGGAAACCATCTGCAAGAGATGATATCAGAGTATTGCACACAACCAGCTCACACCAGGAAAAGAAAAATAAAGCCAAAAAGTCACTCACCAATTGTCTCCTGAAGCCGCCGGTTCACCTCCTGCGCTTCGCGCAAGTCACGCTCCAAGCGCTCTCGTGCAACCTGCCGGTTAGTCGACTCCCGTTGTAACCCATGTAAACAAAGAAACCAACTAAGCACTAGAAGAAAAACAAAACCCAGTTCCCAGTCGCCGAATTTCAGCGACTAGGAACTCGGGGACTAGAGAAGGAAGAAAAACAAAACCCAGTTCCCAGCCGCCAAAATTCAGCGACTAGGAACTCGAGGACTGGAGAAGGAAGAAAAACAAAACCCAGTTCCCAGCCGCCGAAATTCAGCGACTAGGAACTCGGGGACTGGAGAAGGAAGAAAAACAAAACCCAGTTCCCAGCCGCCAAAATTCAGCGACTAGGAACTCGGGGGCTGGAGAAGGAAGAAAAACAAAACCTAGTTCCCAGCCACTGAATTCAGCAACTAGGAACTCGGGGACTGGAGAAGGAAGGAAATAAAAAACAATTCCTAGCCGCTGAAATTCAACGACTAGGAATTCGGGGACTGGACATACCTGAATAGCAGCGCCGAGCATCTTGTGAAGTTCAGCGGCGCCAGTCGACGGGACCGTGAAGGAGGTGTGTCCATGGCGGGACCCAATATCCGCATCCACGATTTCCGGACTTTGCGGAGATTGCGTGTCCACAACACCTGGAAACCCCTTCGCCATGAAACGAGGGAACGTCACCGACGTCCTGGCAGGGGCGCTGGTAGCCTAGACCGGGGCCTCCGGCACGGAGGCAGCCAGCACTGGCTCCGATTGTGTCGCCGCTACCTCTTCGGCGACTGGCGCAGCAGCTGGCTCCACGGCGCTCCCCCTGGTCGCAGCGTTGTCAGCGCCCCCCTTCTGCCTCTTCGCAGCTTCAGCGGCTGCAATGTCGTCGGAGGCTTTCCTCTTCTTGGGCAGATCGCCCTCCCCCACGCCAGTGGCTGATGGAATCTTAGCAACCGAGGGACGACCAATCTTCTTGACCCCCGACCTACGCGAGCCCCTCCAATCAGCACGACAACAACACGAAAGAAACGAGGAAAATTGGGACGAGGAAGCGCAACTTACTTGGCGACTGGAAGGACAAGAATCCCGGTACTGATATGGGCGGGCTTGTCCAATTCGGGACCCCTTGCGGCTGAACCCCCTCTCGAAGATGTCCGAAGCCCACGAAACCGAGGGCTTCCTTGACGATGAAGCTGCAGTCGCCGGGATCTCCGGCTCCGACGCGGCCGCCTTCGATGGCTGCGGCGACTTGGACGCCATCGCCTCAGTCGCTTCTTGGCTTGGGACCCCCGAGGCCGTCGGCGCGATCATCGCCAGGGGAACCTCTACCACCACCTCCGTGTCCTTGCCCTCCAACCCCTTCGTCGGGACTGCGTCCCTTGGGGCCTTGTGCGAGACTTCGGGAGATCCTTCGTCGTCGGAGTCGTCATCCGACTTGAACACCACTGACGACCTGGCCAGTGATGCAGGCCTTTTTGCCGGCGACTTGGGCCGGCGTGGGGGCTTCGACGGCGTAGCGGTGCGCCGGGACGTTTGTTCCTGGGCGACCTCGTCGCCTTCTTCGAACTCGTCCAGGCTGCGGCTCGCCTCGACCTCTCGTTGTTTCTGCATCCGAGTCTTGCGAGCCACAGGCACTGTGGGAGGAACCTCTTCTTCTTCCCCGTCGCTGTCGAAAGGATCCCCCTCGGAATCCTTCTCTAGTTCCTGGGGAACCTCTTCGTCAAGCGGAGGGAGCCAGCCCTCCAATACCTGAAAAAGTCGAGAACCACCACAAGTCAAAGCACACCAAGCGAGAAGACTAAAATCGAGGTATGGATGCAGCGATCAGAAAGAAGACTTACTGTGGGGGCTTCATTCTTCACAGGAGTATACGGGGCGACCCCGACCGCCGCGCCAGTGAACTCCGCGTCGGTAATCTTCTTTAGGGCGGCCTTGTAGTCCTCGGCCTCCCATGACTCCTTGCTGGTTCGTGATGGATCATGCTTCCCGCTGTATTCGTACATCCAGTGCGGTCGAGCCCTCAGCAGGACTAGGCGCCGCCCGAGCCAGCAATTGTAGAGGTTGATCGAGATCAACCGCTGATCCTTCAGCTTCTGGATCTGATCCATCATTTCCGCGACGGCCATCCGCTGATCCTCACAGCTTCTTCGGTGCCAACCGACGGGGCTCGCTCCTCTCGGCGACGAACTCAGGAAGAGATACCTCGCTGGAGGGAGTGACTTCCTTGACATAGAACCAGCTCTTCTTCCACTCATTGGCGGCCTTCTTCGGCAGGAGGAGCTTGACGAAGTTGGCCTTCGACTTCAACTGGAAGGTGACCCCGCCTGCGGCCATCATCAAGCCGATGGACGCCTCACGCCCGATGCGGCCATGGAAGAGCTCAATCCTCGGGCAAACTAATTTTAGACGAACACACATATCGTGTATAGAGTTAAGGTCACGCTGACAAAATCACCACTTTAGAGGATAAACCAAGAAGTTCAGTACTAAATAGACATATGTTGTGTTCAAGTGAGCCTGGCCTGGAGCTGCCTGTTTTCCTCCCTAAGATCGGCCAGCTCCTTCGGTACTATGTCATGCTTCAGCTGTAGGTTCCAGCGCTCCGTCACGGATTGGAGAAGTTGGTCCGTAGCCATGCGATTTTCCTTCAAGATCCCTTTCATGATCTCCGTCTGCTTCCTAGCCGAGGTGCGACCTTCACTGTGTAGCTTCGCCCAGCCGGCATTTAACTCTTTCAGTTTCTGGCACTTGTCAGAAAGGACCATGAGTTTAGCGCGCAGGTGGTCAAATGCTAGTTTCTGGGGAATTCTGCTTCTCCCTTTGGATTGATATCTTGTCATTTAGCCAGGTCGCCAGGTCCTGGTCGATCTTTCGCCTCTTTCCCTACAACAAAAATACATAGTATGGTTTGTTCAGGTCACTAGGACAAGCTGGTTAGTTTCCATAATTAACTGAATCGACTAGTGGCACTGTCATTATTTCAAGGAAGAAGCAATCTAGGACTAATCAACATTTTATGAATCGACTAGTGGCATTGTCATAATTTCAATTTTAAAGGCAAATAAGATTTATCTGCAGTTTAGTGTGTTGTGGGTTTTCCCAATATCACCAAATATTAGTGGGAGAGTGGAAAACTCATAATGCAGAAACTCATGTCTAGATACATAATGGAAAGAGCACATGGTGTCCATTCATGAACATGAACACCAACACATGTCCAGATAGATAAGGAGTTGCCCTAGGATTCTTATTGCACCCGATAATGGGAAGCAGACTTGGGCATTGCTCCCTGAACCCTAAGCATTATAAAAGGAGTGGAGGACGAACTAATATTCGTGTCCCCTCTAACGGGAATCAGACTTGGGCATTGCTCCGATACGCCTCTAGACAAGCCCTTAGCTCCTCGTTCTCTTTCCGAACACCCTCGAGTACGGTGATCCCTCTGCTCATGTCCTGCTTCATTTCCTTCACTTCATCCAGGCAATGGTTCCTATCATGGTAGGCTCGGATGGTAGCCTTAGTTTCCTTGACGCATCCTCTGAGTGCCTCGGTGACTTTGTCCTGCAGGAGAGTGCACCTTTCCACGAGATTCTTGTTCTCCTCCATGAGCTCGTTGATTCTCTTGATGGCCTGTTCTTGCCTGTTCAAGTTACGGTCGAGCACTTTCTGCAGCCTCACGACGTCACGTGCAAAATCTAGTGAGATCTCCTTCTGCACAGATAATTGCTTGCATAGGCTCTCATTAGCTTGGGTGAGGGAGCGTGCAAGCCCATGTTCCTTATCAATCTTGGCACTGATCGCGGCCACCTTGTCACGGTACTCGGCCTTCGATCGCTGCATTGTTCATGTTAATTGAAATAGGAATTCTATAATTACACCCTAGTTTCCAGGTGAATACCGATACAGATCAAAAAATCCCCGTTGAATCTATGGACCGCAGTGTTAAAAATGGACCTAGAGATCTATTCATGACCACAATAAACTAATCCTAATCACAAAAAATCCATAGTGAATCTATGAACAGAGGTATTAAGGAAAGACCAATAGATCCAGTCATATTCATGGAAACATAATTCAACTTGCAAAACAAGAATAAACCCCAATGCGGGGCGGACACGATCTAAGAAATCCACACCACAACTCAGAGAAATAACAGTGTGGAGATTTGCTACCTCACTGAGATGTGGAATGGGGCTGAACGGGTCTTGCAACGCCTCCGTCATGGTGGATTCTGGCTCCACGGACGGCCTATAATACGTAGACGAGGAAGAGCAAGAAGAAGAAGAAAAACAAGAAGAAGCTGAATAAGATCATGATGGAGAGGGAGATGGAGAAGAAATAGAACAAGAAGACCATACCGGGAGGAGCCCTCGCCTACTAGAACATTCGGAGACATTGTCGGGGGAGATTAGGCCTCGATGAGAGGGGGCTTGAGCGGTTGGTAGAGCAAGAAGTGCCTCACGACGATTTCTCTCCCTTTTCTCTGTGAGGATCGTCGACCGGCCTCTCCCCCTCCTCAAGGGAGCCATGGTTTGCAGGGTGAGGGTGGCGGCGGCAGGAGGAAGAAGATAGTGATTAGTGTGGGAGAAGAGTCAAAGAGTACATGCCGTGGTCCAGTAGTACTAGTACAATTATACAAGACCACCGTGTACGGTCTACCTTCTCAAAGAAGCCAGGGGGCAGGGGTAGGGAATCGATGGGACTTGTCTTTATTGCGATCGACACTTCAATTGTCTTTGGTGCCTCCCAAAATCCAGTATATAATAAGGGGAGTGCGAGCCGGGTGGTCATCACGGGCATCGGCGCGCACGTCCTGCGTGCCTGTGTCACGTGTTGATGGGGCAATGACGTGCGCAACTGCTGCACGATCACGTCGGCACGTCGAACTCCGTCGAACTCCATGTCGACAGGCACACACGGGATATTTATGACTATAGAATATGTTGTGCCACTTTTGTTGTGATCAAATTATGTTCAGTACGCGAGATATTAGTTTTTTTGATAATCGACAAATGCATGCGTGGACACGACACACGAAACCGCTGCTCATCCTTGATCAGATCGGCACCCAACTCTGTGTACCCGCCATCGACCATTCGGAGCAACTACCTTGAGCATGATGCCCCCTCACCGTGGCAGTGGCAGGTCCAAGCCGTCCACTGACCGTCCTGCGTCCCCTGCTCTTCGCTACATCGTTCGCGCTCATGAGTCTCCTGCTGAGGCAGCACGTCGTGTCCAACCACGCCAGGATCAATCGACATAGCACTCGAGGACACCGTGATGTCGAAGCTCGTACCGGCCGCGCAGGAGGAGCGTGGGGTACCTGCAGTGTTGGACGAGCGCAAAGCAGCAGCCAGGATGTGGGCGTGTGTTGCACCGGCGAGAACAGACAAGAAGAGGAACGAGAAGAAGACCAGGAGAAGAGAGAAGATAGCTATTTGGACGAGTCCGACTCAGCCAACGATGAGGTGTTCATCGATCAGTTGGAGTCAGAAGAAGAGGAGAGTGAAGTGGACCCGTGGGACTACGAAGAGGAGGACGAGGACGACTCCGACGAGGAGATATCGCGCTTATTCGAGGAAGGGGGTGGTGTTGAGTCATCAGAGGAGGACACCGATGGCGGTGATGGCAGGGACCATGGCGTTGACGAAGACGAGGATGAACCAGAAGACGAAAATGATGGCTTCTTCGAAATATGATCATTTATTTTATTTATTTTAGTTAGATAGATGGATTTTCACTTGTTTATGGAGGTAAAGTATCGGTGGCATCGGATAGAGAGGTGGCACGGATAGACCATGCATAAAAAAGGTGGAGAAGGGAGGGGTTATCCTGCCCGTTGGATCATATAGGACCAACGGTTGGTGGAGACGATCCGCGTGACATCTGTGTCGGCCAATCAGGGAGTAGCACCCAGAGTGAGCACACGTTTGGCTTTTGTGAGATTTGTGACCGAGAGAGAGGGAAAATCTCTTTTCACAATCTACCTATGGATCCACCAGTGTCACTGCATGTGTGTTCTTGTCATTAACCATAGCTAGAGGCATTGCATGTGTGTTCTTTTCACATACCACATATGGAACCACCATTGTCATTGAAATATGTATTCTTTCATTAACCACAACTGGAGTCATTTCATGATTGTTCTTTTCACATACCACATATGGATCCACCAGTGTCATTGAAATGTGTGTTCTCTTTAGAGACCACACATGGATCCACTAGTGTCATTACATGTGTGTTCTTTTTACTAACAACAACCAGAGTCATTGAATGTGTGTTCTTTTCACATACCACATATGGATCCACCTGTGTCATTGCATGTGTGTTATTTTTACTAACAACAACTGGAGTCATTGCATGTGTGTTCTTTTCACATACCACATATGGATCCACTAGTGTCATTGAAATGTGTGTTCTCTTTAGAGACCACACCTGGATCCACCAGTGTCATTGCATGTGTGCTCTTTTTACTAACAACAACCCGTGGCATTGCATGTGTGCTCTTTTTACTAACAACAACCAGAGTCATTGCATGTGTGTTCTCTTCAGAGACCATGCATGGATCCACCAGTGTCATTGCATGTGTGCTCTTTTTACTAACAACAACTGGAGTCATTGCATGTGTGTTCTTTTCACATACCACATATGGACCCACCAGTGTCATTGAAATGTGAGTTCCCATCAGAGACCACAGATGGATCCACTAGTGGCATTGCATGTGTGTTCTTTCTACTAACAACAACTAGAGGCATTACATGTGTGTTATTTTCACATACCACATATGGATCCACTAGTATCATTGAAATATGTGTTCTCTTCAGAGACCACACATGGATCCACTAGTGTCACTGCATGTGTGCTCTTTTTACTAACAACAACTAGATCCATTGCATGTGTGTTCTTTTCACAAACTACATAGGGATCCACTAGTGTCATTGAAATGTGTGTTCTTCTCATTAACCACAGCTAGAGTCATTGCACGTGTGTTCTCTTCAGTGACCACACATGGATCCACCAGTGTCATTGGATGTGTGTTCTTTTTACTAACATCAACTGGATTCATTGCATGTGTGTTCTTTTCACATACCACAAATGGATCCACCAGTGTCATTGGCATGTGTGTTCTCTTTAGAGACCACACATGGATCTACCAGTGTCATTGCATGTGTGTCCTTTTTACTAACAACAACAAGAGTCATTGCATGTGTTTTCTTTTGACATACCACATATGGATCCACCAGTGTCATTGAAATGTGTGTTCTCTTTAGAGACCACACATGGATCCACCAGTGTCATTGCATGTGTGTTCTTTTTACTAACAACACCTAGAGTCATTGCATGTGTGTTCTTTTTGCATACCACATATGGATCCACAAGTGTCATTGAAATGTGTGTTCTCTTTAGAGACCACACATGGATCCACTAGTGTCATTGCATGTGTGTTCTTTTTACTAACAACAACGAGAGTCATTGCATGTGAGTTCTTTTCACATACCACATATGGATCCACCAGTGTCATTGAAATGTGTGTTCTTGTAATTAACCACATCTAGAGTCATGAAATGTGTGCTCTCTTCAGAGACCACACATGGATCCACAAGCCTCATTGCATGTGTTCTTTTACTAACAACAACTGGAGTCATTGCGTGTTCTTTTCACTAACAACAACCAGAGTCATTGCATGTGTGTTCTCTTCAGAGACCACACATGGATCCACCAGTGTCATTGCATGTGTGTTCTTTGTACTAACAACAACTGGAGTCATTGCATGTGTGTTCTTTTTACATACCACATATGGATCCACCATTGTCATTGAAATGTGTGTTCACTTCAGAGACCAGACATGGATCCACCAGTGTCATTGAAATGTGTGTTCTTCTCATTAACCACAACTAGAGTCATTGCATGTGTGTTCTCTTCAAAGACCACACGTGGATCCACCAGTGTCATTGGATGTGTGTTCTTTTTACTAAACTCAACTAGATTCATTGCATGTGTGTTCTTTTCACATACCACAAATGGATCCACCAGTGTCATTGGCATGTGTGTTCTCTTTAAAGACCACACATGGATCCACCAGTGTCATTGCATGTGTGTTGTTTTTACTAACAACAACTAGAGTCATTGCATGTGTGTTCTTTTCACATACCACATATGGATCGACCAGTGTCATTGAAATGTGTGTTCTCTTTAGAGACCACACATGGATCCACTAGTGTCATTGCATGTGTGCTCTTTTTACTAACAACAACCTGTGGCATTGCATGTGTGCTCTTTTTACTAACAACAACCAGAGTCATTGCATGTGTGTTCTCTTCAGAGACCACACATGGATCCACCAGTGTCATTGCATGTGTGCTCTTTTTACTAACAACAACTAGAGTCATTGCATGTGTGTTCTTTTCACATACCACATATGGATCCACCAGTGTCATTGAAATGTGAGTTCCCATCGGAGACCACAGATGGATCCACTAGTGTCATTACATGTGTGTTCTTTCTACCAACAACAACTAGAGTCATTGCATGTGTGTTCTTTTCACATACCACATATGGATCCACCAGTATCATTGAAATATGTGTTCTCTTCAGAGACCACACATGGATCCACTAGTGTCATTGCATGTGTGCTCTTTTTACTAACAACAACTAGAGTCATTGCATGTGTGTTCTTTTCACAAACCACATGTGGATCCACCAGTGTCATTGAAATGTGTGTTCTTTGTAACTACCTCGGTGAATTACGCTCTTAGTTAATGCCTGGATGAACGAAAGTGGTTAAAATAGTACGATGGGGCCCAGGGCCACTCACGGTAGACCTTTCGGCAGTCCTAACCACTTTCAGACAACGGGACAAGAACGAGCGGCGTAATCGGCAGGCGAAGGGATCAACTACATACACAAATGAGTATGTATGCAAGCCACATACAACAGTCCTCAGAGCCATTCCATCTAAAAGAAATAGAAATATTGCAACACCATACGGCAAGATCCAAATTTCCTAGATAGATATAATAATTTAGGATAGTTCCTCATACATCACACATCAGAGTATCAGGCGGAAGCGGAAAACAAGATTCGAGTACGGATAAGAAGCAAATTGGCATAATATGCCCCATGAATAAACACATCCCGCCCACAGATCACACGGATCCCCGTTCCCGGAATCTCTACACCGAATGATCGTTGCCAACATCCTCTGTCTCTTCCACCCAGTATCCATCTTGCGGGTACACCTGTTCATCTGAATCAAACAATTTATCGTGTGAGACCCTAGGGGTACTCAGCAAGTCTTTATGCCGCTAAAGGGGACACAACCTGCGGTGACGCAATTGCAGCAAAAGATAATACCTAACAATTCTACAGATACTCGCTAACCTTCCGCCTAACCACTGATAGACGGAAGTCCGTGAATTAAGAACAATAGTTATAACAGTATAATTAACAGATCCATCCTCCTCCTCGCTTACCAACAAGGAAGCGGACGAACATCCCCCATCATCCGTTGGCAGTTTTATTAACGATTCCATGAGTATTGCACTATTTACTAGTCAGGTACTTAGTCAATTTAAAAGCGGTACTTTAGTTATACTTGTCTATGATCGAGAAATTGTGCTCCAAGTCGTCCATAACCGCGGACACGGCTTTCAGAAAGATTTACCCTGCAGGGGTGCACGAATAGCAACACACACTCGATCAACCTCGGAAAAACGAAATCAAAACCCAACGAGGCATTCACGACAAAGCAATCATAGGATTCAGAAATATTTCAGGGGGCCACCCCATTAAGCTACCCGCAACGAAGTTGGCCGGCTCCGAGACGGACCCAAGGTTTGTGTGGACGGCGGTAAACGACTGGGAACCCGAAAATGTGACTGGGCTTGTCGATACAGCGAAAACATGTCACGATCCAAAACAGTACAGGTGCTCCTCGCACAATCTTAAATAAAGCAGTAACTTGGCATAAGTACAGGATAGTAATAAAGCCCCAAACTAATTGTGGCCCCAAGAAATAAGAATGAATCAAGCTCTAGCTCAAGGGGGTCCATAAGGCCTCCCGGATGTGGATAGTGCGAATAAACAAGGAACATGAATCAAGTACTCGGGGTCCTACGGGACCCAAGTGAGCATGAAAAACCAAATAGCAGATATTGCTCACCGGTGCCTCTTTTATTAGTTATCCCATTACTACTCAGGTTAAGTTGTTTAGGTACCTCATTATTCATCAGACACTCACATACCCTACTCATGCTTTTCTACGACTCGCATGGCTCAAACAACTCCTGTAGTACTGGCTCATGGGATGGAGGAACAAGCTTCGGTGGGGTTTAATAGTAAAGGCTATGCAGTACTTGGGATGCAATTTTAATGCAATCGCGACTCGATGATGCAAGAATAAGATAGAGGCAATAGGTACTGTATGTATGCAAGCATGTGGTAGTGCTTGCCTGGCAGCTCAGTTGAAGCGAGAGATGGATCTAGGTAGTACTCCTGTGATTCCTGGTAATTCTCCTGCTGATCGATTTAGACATATTATTTGTCTAATTTGGAATTATAAAACAAAAGTGATTAATTAATTAAGGAAAAGCGCATTTTAATGTAATTTTAATCATCTCGAAAATTTAAAGTGTGCAAAACATATTTTGAAGGGCATATTTGAATTCCTCACATTTTTCTTATTCCAAAACATATATTATTTGTATTATTTGGATTTGTATTTTAAAAGTTATTTAAATCTGATTTGAATTTGAATTTAAAATCAATTTTTGAAAAGGTTTAATTTAAACAGACAAACAGAAAACATTTTTACACCTCGGGCAACCCTAGCCCAGACGCTGACGGGTGGGCCACTGCGGACTGGGGCCACGCGCGCAAGAAAAACCCATTCGCTACCGCGGCTTAGCCAGCCCAGGCACTGACAAGCGGGCCCGACGGTGAAGCTGGCCCCACGAGACAGCGAGGGGGCATGGGTGGAGCCCGTCGTGCAGCGGGGACGGAGCGCGGGTTGAGAGCCGAGTCTGTTGGGGGGTTTTCTGCAAGTTGCCAGGCGGCTGACAGGTGGGGACACTAGGGCTGCTGGGGACCTAGGCATGATCGCCAATAGCACGGGGGTCCTTTTCGCAAAACGGCCGCGCGAGCTCTATCTGCATCTGACGCTTTTTCTCTGAACTACGACGACGACTGACAACGGTGCGGACTTCCGGCGAAGGTGGTTTTGCGTCTGCAGCGAGAGAGCTCTGGCCGCCAAAACGGAACTTGCAGAGGGAGGTCTCTGCTACCGATCTCATGTAGGAAGGATTGGCGGTGGCGGGCTGTGCTGGCCGGGGCACGCCGGCGAACAGAGGGGAAAACGCTACCTCGGTCTGCACTACGGCGGAGCACCTCGCCGGCGGGGGGCCAATTACTGGCGGCGCTAGGCACGCAGAGGGGAAATAACGGAAGGGGGCGAGGGGTAAGCTCACCTCATCCGATTCCCGCGGAATTCGGAGGCAGGGACGGCCGGAGCGGAGGGGATAGCGAGGTCGCGGCAGTGCTGCAGGCGGCGCTCGGTTGTGGGCGGATGCGGGCGATCCTGGAGTCTTCCAGCGGGCGGGGTCGAGTCCACTGTCTGCGACGACGCTTCCCGACGTGTTCCCGGTCACCGGCGAGGACGGCAACGGCGGCACGGTCCTCAGACTGGCGGCGGCACGCGGAGGGGAGAAGAAGAGGAAGAGGGGAACAGAGCAGAGCTAGGGTTAGGAAAAAAGAGGGCTGGGAGGCCGGCTGGGGGAAGTGGGCCGGGAGTTGGGTCGCGAACAGGTGAGGCTGCTGCCCTGGGCTGCAGGTAAGGTTCCTCTCTCTTTTTTTATATTTCTTTTTGTTTTATTATCTGCTTTGATTTATATTTTTGATTTGTTGCAGATTTAAACCAGCCCAAGAATTAATCCTTTTGGGAGTTTTTGCATATTGGAATAATGGAACAGGGCTAGCTAGGGAGTGAGAGAAACGCTTGGATTTAGGCTAAGATGAGGTGGAGGAAAAAATAATCATGAAAAAGAGAAAGAAAGATGTATGGGAAGAATCCTTCACATAAAACATGAATGAACATAATTGAAATAATAGATGTTGATGAGAGTAACGGAGTGGTAAAGATGGTGATGATACACAAAGAAAAGAATCCCTAAATCCAAAAGAAAACCCAATGGCTAAAGGTGGTGGTACTTTTGCATGGCCCATGCAAAAATAATAATGTCATGATTTATTTGTGAAAACAATAATAATATGATGGCATTATTCTTATGCATTTCCCGTAAGTGGAATAAAGGCCAAGCAAAGGATAATTAGGATTAGATCCACCCCACCACATGAGCTAGGACAAAAATATCAAAAGAAAAAGGAATTGCAAGATCATGGGTAAAAGGATGGTGGAATTATAAGGTGGTGAGAGAAAGGTGGTGGAGTTGAGATAAAAGATATGCCCCCAACTCAACTTGGGCATTTGAACAATATATCAACAACCAAATACAATATCAAGAGGCAAATACAATTAATAATGCATATGAGAGAAAAACCAAAAGAAAGAGGATTTTATATGATGCTCAAATGCAAGGTGACATGATGACATGAGCATGATATAATTATGATGCAACAATAATATATATGAAGTAGCCAATGTCTTACTAGGAAAAGTAGCATTACAATTGTTAGACAATTGGGATGCTACAACTCTCCCCCACTAAACAGGAATCTCGCCCTGAGATTCTAGGAAGAAGAAGACTCAAAGAGGGTAGGATACTTGGCACCGAGCTCATCTTCACGTCCCCAGGTGGCTTCATCAACGGAATGGTGCGACCACTGCACCTTGCAGAACTTGATGGACTTGTTGCTAGTCCTTCTTTCCGCGACTTCAAGAATTTTTGTGGGGTGTTCTTGATAAGAAAGGTCTTCTTGTAGATTAATGAGTTCATGGTCCATGGTCCTGCCGGGATCCTTGAAGCACTTCTTGAGTTGAGAGATGTGGAAAACATCATGGACTTTGAGTTGTTCAGGGAGCTCAAGAGCATAAGCAACTTCTCCTCTTCTTCCACGAATTTTGAAAGGACCGATGTATCTAGGAGCCAGCTTTCCTTTGATACCAAAGCGGTGCGCGCCTCTCATGGGAGTGACACGAAGGTAGACGAGATCACCAGGGACATACTCCATGTCCGTGTGATTTCTGTCATAATTGCTCTTCTGGCGACTTTTAGCAATCTTCAGATTTTCAAGAATGATGTGAACTTTCTCCTCCGCTTGAGTTACAATGTCGGGGCCAAACAATATTCTTTCACCTGCGCCCGACCAACCAATCGGAGTTCTGCATTTGCGACCATAGAGAGCCTCAAATGGTGCCATCTTTAGACTTTTCTGGAAACTGTTGTTGTAAGAGAATTCAGCATAAGGAAGACATTCTTCCCACTTCATGCCGAAAGAGATAACGCAAGCACGGAGCATATCTTCTAGAATCTGATTGATCCTTTCAACTTGTCCTTGCGACTGAGGGTGGTAAGCTGTGCTGAAGTTTAATTTGGTTCCCAAAGCATTTTGGAAACTTCCCCAGAACTTGGAAGTGAAGATGCTTCCACGGTCTGAGCTGATCTCAAGAGGAACTCCATACAGAGAGACAATTCTGTTGATATAGAGCTCAGCCAACTGAATTGCAGAAATTGTTTCATTGACTGGAAAGAAGTGAGCTACTTTGGAAAGCCTGTCAATGACAACAAAGATTGCATTGTTTCCCTTCTGCGACCTTGGGAAACCAGTGATGAAGTCCATCTCTACTTTCTCCCATTTCCATTTCGGAGGCTTCAATGGCTGTAGAAGACCGAAAGGTTTCTGATGGACAGCTTTAACTCTGCGATAAACATCACACTCTGAGACATACTTGGCACAATATCGTTTCAAACCAGGCCACCAATATTGTGTTTTCAAGTCCATGTACATCTTAGTGCTGCCAGGGTGGATAGAAAGAACAGAATCATGCGCCTCCTTGAGAACTTGCTCTCTTAAACCCGGGTAGTTCGGAACAAACATCCGGTGTTCAAAGAAAAGATTGCCTTGGTAATCTACGTGGAAAGACTCGTACTTCGCAAAATGAATGTTGGAAATGATCTTTTTAGTGTAAGGATCCCCAAGCTGAATGGAACGGACCTTTTCTTCCAAGAGGGGTGTTGCTAGAAGGTTCAGGAGATACCCTTGATCCACAATTTCAAGGTTGATCTTGCGGAATTCCTCGCACAAGAGAGGCTGTTGTTCCTCCACCCTGAGGTTGTTGACATAAGCTTTTTGGCTGAGAGCATCTGCCATGACATTAGCTTTGCCCGGGGTGTAGTTGATGGTCAAATCGAAAACATTGATTGTTTCAATCCACCTCCTCTGACGAAGGTTGAGATCAGGTTGTGTGAAGATATACTTCAGACTCTTGTGATCAGAAAAGAGCTCACAACGGTTGCCAAGCAAGTAAGGCCTCCATACTTTCAAAGCAAAGACAACTGCTGCGAGTTCGAGGTCATGTGTAGGATAGTTGATCTCATGCGTCTTCAACTGACGAGATGCATAAGAAACAACTTGTTTTTCTTGCATAAGGACCGCACCCAATCCTTGCAATGAGGCTTCACAGAAAATCTGGAAAGGCTTTGATGTATTTGGAGGAACCAAGACTGGAGTGGAAGTGAGCTTCTCTTTGAGTGTTTCAAAGCTTGCTTGACATGCAGGAGTCCAAAGGTATTTCTTGCCTTTCTTGAGGAGATCGGTAAGAGGCTTCGCAATCTTTGAGAAGTTTTGAACGAAGCGACGGCAGTAACTAGCCAAGCCAAGGAAACTCCGGACTTCTTTGACATTTATGGGTGGAAGCCAGTCCATAATTGTCTTAATAGTTTCTGGGTTGACGGCAATGCCCTTGGCAGAGATGACGTGACCAAGGTAGGTGACTTGAGGCAGCCAGAATTCACACTTGGGGAACTTTGCATATAGGCGGTTCTCACGAAGCTTGTTTAGGACACACCGAAGGTGTTCTTCATGTTCTTCCTTAGACTTAGAATAGACTAGAATGTCATCCAGATAGACCAGAATGAACTTATCAAGATACTCCATGAAAACCGAGTTCATAAGCCTCGAGAAGGTGGCAGGTGCATTGGTGAGACCGAAAGACATGACCGTGTACTCATACAGGCCATAGCGGGTGGTGAAAGCTGTTTTGGGAACATCTTCCTTGCGAATCTTGATTTGATGATAACCACTTCTCAAATCAAGCTTAGAGAATACCACAGCTCCAGCTAGCTGATCGAAGAGATCATTAATCCGTGGAAGGGGATATTTATTCTTGATGGTTTTAGCATTGAGTGCCCGATAGTCAACACAAAGTCTATCAGTCTTGTCTCGCTTCTTCACAAAGATGGTTGGGCTACCCCAAGAAGAAGTACTATGCTGAATGAAACCCAACTTCTCTTGTTCATCCAACTGACGCTTGAGTTCAGCCAACTCAGCAGGACCCATTTTATAAGGCCGCTTGCAGATAGGAGCGGTGCCAGGTTCAAGTTCAATGACAAACTCAACCTCACGATCTGGAGGCATACCTGGCAACTCTTCAGGAAAGACATCTGGAAACTCACAAACTACAGGAACACTCTGAATACCTTCCATAGCATCATCATTCAGAGCCGCCAAAGAATAAAGCTGAATTGCAGGAGTCAGACTTGGAGAATAGACTATATGGCCTTCAGGAATTTTCAGAGAAACCGAACGTTCAGCATAATCAATCACAGCTGCATTTGCTGTCAACCAATCCATGCCCAAGATAACATCAATATCAGAATTGCCCAGAATAATTAAGGAAGCCGGAAACAAAGAACCACCAATCTCAATTTGATTGCCATGGCTGATATGAGCAGCCCTCATGTTTGACCCAGGAGATTGTACCACAAGACGGTGTAACAAAGGAACCATAGCCAGATCTTGCTCATGTGCAAACTTGTGAGAAACGAAAGAATGCGAAGCACCAGAATCAAACAAAACTCGTGCAGGAACTGAGTTAACAGGAAGCATACCCATGACAACTCCAGGTGCATGCTCAGCTTGAGCGGCGTTGACACAGTTGGCACGAGCAACCGTAGACCCGGGCTTAGTGTTGATGTTGAGAGCCCGAGGTGGAGGTGCACGAATCATAGGAGCACTTGCCGTAGGTCTTGGAGGTGGTGGTGGAAGAGCTTTGTTGTTCATTGGACAATTCCAGTGCTGATGCCCAGTGTTTCCACAAGTATAGCAAGCACCAGGTGGACGTGGAGCAACGTAGCCAAGGACTCCGCCAGGCGCTCCAGGGTAGTTGTGGTTGTAGCCCCTGGGAGCCGCAGTGAAGGAGTTTGGTGGCCTTGGTCCGTAGCTTGACGGTTTTGGTGGAGCAGGGAGCGACGGTGGGGTGTTAGGAACCCAGACGCGACGCTTAGAAGGAGCTGTCATAGCAGAAGAGCTTGCTGTATCACGGCTGTGTTTCTTTGACTCCTCAAACACTTGCCTACTTGCTTCTTCCTGCAGAGCTGTCTGTTCAAGTTCCAGAAAAGATGCCGGCCTTGCATGAGTGATTGCATATTTGATGGAAGCATTGAGGCCTTGCCGAAACCTCTTTTGCTTCTTCTTGTCATCAGAGATCTCATCGCCACCATAACGAGAAAGGTTCATGAAGTTTCTGATGTAGGTGTTGACATTGTCAGTGCCCTGCTTGAGGTTGAGAAACACTTCCTTCATCCTTTCCATGACAATTTCTGACAGATATTGCTCTTTGAAAGCAGCAGTGAACCACTCCCAAGTAGGCTGAAAACCCGAAAGATCTGCCTTGAGATAATTTTCCCACCAGAGAGCTGCATCTCCCTTCAGAAGGTGAGTAGCACACTTGACCCATTCTTACTCGGGAACATCCGCAGTCATCAGCAACCATGACACTTCATGCATCCAATCATCCGCATCAAGTGGCTGATCAGACACCTCAAATTGGCGTGGGTTGAACTTGATAAAACTCTTGATGTCTCCTCGCTTGGGAGGTGGAGGTAGCGGAGCAAACTCATTCCTCCTCACGCTTTCCTCGAAGCGCTGCTGGTTCTACTGCATAGTGCCCAAAGCATTTGCAATACTTGCCAAAGCAGCCCCGAGTTTAGGTGGTATGTCCTCCTCAGAACGGCGTGGTGGTGCCATCCAGTGATTGATATAAAACACCAGTCAGTACTATAATGGAGAATGATAATAATCCAAAATAGTACCAAAATGGAATTAATCAAGATTAAGGAACGCAATTCACTGAGGTGATATTAAGATATCAACAAAGTTCAAGGCAATTAGAAGATATTAAGCATAACACACACGACTAAACAAGGAGTGTGGTACACAACTAACAAAGAAAAAAAATTCCGCAAATTTCGGCATTAAAATACCACTATATGCGCAAAACCACTTAACGAATCAAGAATAGTAACTCTACTAGTTCAATATACAAAAGCAAATGACAAAAGTAGTGGTATGGTCGCGACTCCATCCCGCACTCAAATCATTACTCCGCACATGAATCAGTAAAACACATATCCCAACACCTTCTTCTTAAGATGAACCTAAAGATTGGTAACTACGGAAAAGAACACCCTAACAAGATAACGTCGGATAACAAAGAGTAAGATAGATCGCATCAGTATACAACGAATCAGAGTAGATCGCATCGGTTTACCAAGGCCTGTCGGTATGGAATGTACCAACAGTTGATAACTAAAGGCAGATAGTGATAACATTTGGATGCAACAGATAGACATGGAATTGACACACACTCACACACACACACACACAACCTATGGTACTATGGAACCCAGAACACGTGAATCCTAGTTTGAATTTTAAGAAGAGGATTGAAAATGTTATACTTCCTTACCAGAAAAGGGTGGGTGGGTGGGTAAGAAGAAAAATGGAAGCAGTCCTACTCTCACGTTTTGTTTTTCCCTAATATACATAACTACCAAAATATTTGCTAGACTGACAACGACCATTTTGGCTGAGACCCTGAAGGGCGGGATGGCTCTGATACCAATTGTAACTACCTCGGTGAATTACGCTCTTAGTTAATGCCTGGATGAACGAAAGTGGTTAAAATAGTACGGTGGGGCCCAGGGCCACTCACGGTAGACCTTTCGGCCGTCCTAACCACTTTCAGACAACGGGACAAGAACGAGCGGCGTAATCGGCAAGCGAAGGGATCAACTACATACACAAATGAGTATGTATGCAAGACACATACAACAGTTCTCAGAGCCATTCCATCTAAAAGAAATAGAAATATTGCAACACCATACGGCAAGATCCAAATTTCCTAGATAGATATAATAATTTAGGATAGCTCCTCATACATCACACATCAGAGTATCAGGCGGAAGCGGAAAACAAGATCTGAGTATGGATAAGAAGCAAATTGGCATAAGATGCCCCATGAATAAACACATCCCGCCCACAGATCACACGGATCCCCGTTCCCAGAATCTCTACACCGAATGATCGTTGCCAACATCCTCTGTCTCTTCCACCCACTATCCATCTTGCGGGTACACCTGTTCATCTGAATCAAACAATTTATCGTGTGAGACCCTAGGGGTACTCAGCAAGTCTTTATGCCGCTAAAGGGGACACAACCTGGGGTGACGCAATTGCAGCAAAAGATAATACCTAACAATTCTACAGATACTCGCTAACCTTCCGCCTAACCACTGATAGACGGAAGTCCGTGAATTAAGAACAACAGTTATAACAGTATAATTAACAGATCCATCCTCCTCCTCGCTTACCAACGAGGAAGCGGACGAACATCCCCCATCATCCGTTGGCAGTTTTATTAACTAGTCCATGAGTATTGCACTATTTACTAGTCAGGTACTTAGTCAATTTAAAAGTGGTACTTTAGTTATACTTGTCTATGATCGAGAAACTGTGCTCCAAGTCGTCCATAACCGCGTACACGGCTTTCAGAAAGATTTACCCTGTAGGGGTGCACGAATAGCAACACACACTCGATCAACCTCGGAAAAACCAAATCAAAACCCAACGAGGCATTCATGACAAAGAAATCATAGGATTCAGAAACATTTCAGGGGGCCACCCCATTAAGCTACCCGCAACGAAGTTGGCCGGCTCCGAGACGGACCCAAGGTTTGTATGGACGGCGGTAAATGACTGGGAACCCGAAAATGTGACTGGGCTTGTCGATATAGCGAAAACGTGTCACGGTCCAAAACAGTACAGGTGCTCCTCGCACAATCTTAAATAAAGCAGTAACTTGGCATAAGTACAGGATAGTAATAAATCCCCAAACTAATTGTGGCCCCAAGAAATAAGAATGAATCAAGCTCTGGCTCAGGGGGGTCCATAAGGCCTCCCGGATGTGGATAGTGCGAATAAACAAGGAAGAGGAATCAAGTACTCGGGGTCCTACGGGACCCAAGTGAGCATGAAAAACCAAATAGCAGATATTGCTCACCGGTGCCTCTTTTATTAGTTATCCCATTACTACTCAGGTTAAGTTGTTTAGGTACCTCATTATTCATCAGACACTCACATACCCTACTCATGCTTTTCTACGACTCACATGGCTCAAACAACTCCTGTAGTACTGCCTCATGGGATGGAGGAACAAGCTTCGGTGGGGTTTAATAGTAAAGGCTATGCAGTACTTGGGATGCAATTTTAATGCAATCGCGACTCGATGATGCAAGAATAAGATAGAGGCAATAGGTACTGTATGTATGCAAGCATGTGGTAGTGCTTGCCTGGCAGCTCAGTTGAAGCGAGAGATGGATCTAGGTAGTACTCCTGTGATTCCTGGTAATTCTCCTGCTGGGCGTCTATTCGAAGAAGAACCAAACAAACAAGGCCCAACATAAATAAAGTGCACAAGCATATGAATTAAAATGCGACAAGCAAACAAGCATGCCATGATGAATGATGCACAATTTACATGGCATTAAAGTAGCATGGCAAAGGTGAGGTGTGGATACAAGAAAGAAAGCATTTTATTATTTATTTAACCAAGTTTTATTGTCATAAACAATTCAGATTTTTAATACCAACATGATGCATGCTTCAATTTAGAACAAGGACTGCATAGATAGAACGGTCTTGTCGCGCTGATCGATTTAGACTTATTGTTTGTCTAATTTGGAATTATAAAACAAAAGTGATTAATTAATTAAGGAAAAGCGCATTTTAATGTAATTTTAATCATCTCGAAAATTTAAAGTGTGCAAAACATATTTTGAAGGGCATATTTGAATTCCTCACATTTTTCTTATTCCAAAACATATATTATTTGTATTATTTGGATTTGTATTTTAAAAATTATTTAAATCTGATTTGAATTTGAATTTAAAATCAATTTTTGAAAAGGTTTAATTTAAACAGACAAACAGAAAACATTTTTACACCTCGGGCAACCCTAGCCCAGACGCTGACGGGTGGGCCACTGCGGACTGGGGCCACGCGCGCGAGAAAAACCCTTTCGCTACCGCGGCTTAGCCAGCCCAAGCACTGACAAGCGGGCCCGACGGTGAAGCTGGCCCCACGAGACAGCGAGGGGGCATGGGTGGAGCCCATCGCGCAGCGGGGACAGAGCGCGGGTTGAGAGCCGGGTCTGCTGGGGGGTTTCCTGCAAGTTGCCAGGCGGCTGACAGGTGGGGACACTAGGGCTGCTGGGGACCTAGGCGTGATCGCCAATAGCGTGTGGGTCCTTTTCGCAAAATGGCCGCGCGAGCTCTATCTGCATCTGACGCTGTTTCTCTGAACTTCGACGACGATTGACGATGGTGCGGACTTCCCGCGAAGGTGGCGTTGCGTCTGCGGCGAGAGAGCTCTGGCCGGCAAAACGGAACTTGCAGAGGGCGGCTCGGCGTGAGGATAAGGAGGAGGGCTGGCGTGCGGGCGGCGTGGCTGACGCAGCAGACGGCCACCTGCCCGCGACTGCTTTCCGTCAGCGGCTATGAGAGAGAGGGAGGGCGGCGGCGTTAGACGGAGGGAGAAGAGGAACAGGGCGGGTGTCGGCGCTGGTACGGGCTGGGATGCCGGCTGGGGGAAGTGGGCCGGGAGTTGGGCCGCGAACAGGTGAGGCTGCTTGCCTGGGCTATAGGTAAGGTTCCTCTCTCTTTTTTTTATTTCTTTTTGTTTTATTATCTGCTTTGATTTATATTTTTGATTTGTTGCAGATTTAAACCAGCCCAAGAATTAATCCTTTTGGGAGTTTTTGCATATTGGAATAATGGAACAGGGCTAGCTAGGGAGTGAGAGAAACGCTTGGATTTAGGCTAAGATGAGGTGGAGGAAAAAATAATCATGAAAAAGAGAAAGAAAGATGTATGGGAAGAATCCTTCACATAAAACATGAATGAACATAATTGAAATAATAGATGTTGATGAGAGTAACGGAGTGGTAAAGATGGTGATGATACACAAAGAAAAGAATCCCTAAATCCAAAAGAAAACCCAATGGCTAAAGGTGGTGGTACTTTTGCATGGCCCATGCAAAAATAATAATGCCATGATTTATTTTGTGAAAACAATAATAATATGATGGCATTATTCTTATGCATTTCCCATAAGTAGAATAAAGGCCAAGCAAAGGATAAGTAGGATTAGATCCACCCCACCACATGAGCTAGGACAAAAATATCAAAAGAAAAAGGAATTGCAAGCTCATGGGTAAAAGGATGGTGGAATTATAAGGTGGTGAGAGAAAGGTGGTGGAGTTGAGATAAAAGATATGCCCCCAACTCAACTTGGGCATTTGAACAATATATAAACAACCAAATACAATATCAAGAGGCAAATACAATTAATAATGCATATCAGAGAAAAACCAAAAGAAAGAGGATTTTATATGATGCTCAAATGCAAGGTGACATGATGACATGAGCATGATATAATTATGATGCAACAATAATATATATGAAGTAGCCAATGTCTTACTAGGACAAGTAGCATTACAATTGTTAGACAATTGGGATGCTACATTCTTCTCATTCACCACAGCTAGAGTCATTGCATGTGTGTTCTCTTCAATGACCACACATGGATCCACCAGTGTCATTGGATGTGTGTTCTTTTTACTAACATCAACTGGATTCATTGCATGTGTGTTCTTTTCACATACCACAAATGGATCCACCAGTGTCATTGGCATGTGTGTTCTCTTTAGAGACCACACATGGATCCACCAGTGTCATTGCATGTGTGTTCTTTTTACTAACAACAACTAGAGTCATTGCATGTGTGTTCTTTTCACATACCACATATGGATCCACCAGTATCATTGAAATGTGTGTTATATTTAGAGACCACACGTGGATCCACCAGTGTCATTTCATGTGTGCTCTTTTTACTAACAACAACCGTGGCATTGCATGTGTGCTCTTTTTACTAACAACAACCAGAGTCATTGCGTGTGTGTTCTCTTCAGAGACCACACATGGATCCACCAGTGTCATTGCATGTGTGTTCTTTGTACTAACAACAACTGGAGTCATTGCATGTGTGTTCTTTTTACATACCACATATGGATCCACCAGTGTCATTGAAATGTGTGTTCTCTTCAGAGACCAGACATGGATCCACCAGTGTCATTGAAATGTGTGTTCTTCTCATTAACCACAACTAGAATCATTGCATGTGTGTTCTCTTCAGAGACCACACATGGATCCACCAGTGTCATTGCATCTGTGTTCTTTTTACTAAACTCAACTAGATTCATTGCATGTGTGTTCTTTTCACATACCACAAATGGATCCACCAGTGTCATTGGCATGTGTGTTCTCTTTAGAGACCACACATGGATCCACCAGTGTCATTGCATGCATGTTCTTTTTACTAAAAACAACTGGAGTCATTGCATGTGTGTTCTTTTCACATACCACATATGGATCCACGAGTGTCATTGAAATGTGTGTTATCTTTAGAGACCACACATGGATCCACCAGTGTCATTGCATGTGTGCTCTTTTTACTAACAAGAACTGTGGCATTGCATGTGTGCTCTTTTTACTAACAACAACCAGAGTCATTGCATGTGTGTTCTTTTCATATACCGCATACGGATCCACCAGTGTCATTGAAATGTGAGTTCCCATCGGAGACCACAGATGGATCCACTAGTGTCATTGCATGTGTGTTCTTTCTACTAACAACAACTAGAGTCATTGCATGTGTGTTCTTTTCACATACCACATATGGATCCACCAGTATCATTGAAATATGTGTTCTCTTCAGAGACCACATATGGATCCACTAGTGTCATTGCATGTGTGCTCTTTTTACTAACAACAACTATTGTCATTGCATGTGTGTTCTTTTCACAAACGACATATGTATCCACCAGTGTGATTGAAATGTGTGTTCTTCTCATTAACCACAGCTAGAGTCATTGCATGTGTGTTCTCTTCAGTGACCACACATGGATCCACCAGTGTCATTGGATGTGTGTTCTTTTTACTAACATCAATTGGATTCATCGCATGTGTGTTCTTTTTACTAACATCAACTGGATTCATTGCATGTGTGTTCTTTTCACATACCACATATGGATCCACCAGTGTCATTGCATGTGTGTTCTCTTCAGAGACCACACATGGATCCACCAGTGTCATTGCATGTGTGTTCTTTTTACTAACAACAACTAGAGTCATTGCATGTTTGTTATTTTCGCATACCACATACGGATCCACAAGTGTCGTTGAAATTTGTGTTATGTTTAGAGACCACATATGGATCCACCAGTGCCATTGCATGTGTGTTATTTTTACTGACAACAACTAGAGTCATTGCATGTGTGTTCTTTTCACATACCACATATGGATCCACTAGTGTCATTGAAATGTGTGTTCTTCTCATTAACCACAACTAGAGTCATGAAATGTGTGTTCTCTTCAGAGACCACACATGGATCCACCAGTCTCATTGCATGTGTGTTCTTTTTACTGAAAACAACTGGAGTCACCACATGTGTGTTCTTTTCACTAACAACCAGAGTCATTGCATGTGTGTTCTCTTCAGAGACCACACATGGATCCGCCAGTGTCATTGCATGTGTGTTCTTTTTACTAACAACAACTGGAGTCATTGCATATGTGTTCTTTTCACATACCACATATGGATCCACCAGTGTCATTGAAATGTGTGTTCTCTTCAGAGACCAGACATGGATCCACCCGTGTCATTGAAATGTGTGTTCTTCTCATTAACCACAACTCGAGTCATTGCATGTGTGTTCTCTTCATAGACCATACATGGATCCACCAGTGTCTTTGCATGTGTGTTCTTTTTACTAACTACAACTGGAGTCATTGCATGTGTGTTCTTTTCACATACCACATATGGATCCACCAGTGTCATTGAAATGTGTGTTCTCATCATAGACCACACATGTATCCACCAGTGTCATTGCATGTGTGTTCTTTTTACTAGCAACAACTGGAGTCATTGCATCTGTGTTCTTTTCACATACCATGTATGGATCCACCAGTTTCATTGAAATGTGTGTTCTTTTCAGATACCACACATGGATCTACCAGTGTGTTTGCAGGTGTGTTATTTTTAGTAACAACAACTAGAGTCATTGCATGTGTGTTCTTTTCGCATACCACATATGGATCCACCAGTGTCATTGAAATGTGTGTTCTCTTCAGAGACCACACATGGATCCGCTAGTGTCATTGCATGTGTGTTCTTTTTACTAACAACAACTAAAGTCATTGCATGTGAGTTGTTTTCACATACCACATATGGATCCACCAGTGTCATTGAAATGTGTGTTCTTCTCATTAACCATAGCTAGAGTCATGAAATGTGTGCTCTCTTCAGAGACCACACATGGATCCACAAGTCTCATTGCATGTGTGTTCTTTTTACTAACAACAACTAGAGTCATTGCGTGTTCCTTTCACTAACAACAACCAGAGTCATTGCATGTGTGTTCTCTTCAGAGACCACACATGGATCCACCAGTGTCATTGCATGTGTGTTCTTTGTACTAACAACAACTGGAGTCATTGCATGTGTGTTCTTTTTACATACCACATATGGATCCACCAATGTCATTGAAATGTGTTTTCTCTTTAGAGACCAGACATGGATCCACTAGTGTCATTGAAATGTGTGTTCTTCTCATTAACCACAACTAGAGTCATTGCAAGTGTGTTCTCTTCAGAGACCACACATGGATCCACCAGCGTCATTGGATGTGTGTCCTTTTCACATACCACATATGGATCCACGAGTGTCATTGAAATGAGTGTTCTCATCATAGACCACACATGGATCCACCAGTGTCATTGCATGTGTGTCCTTTTTAATAACAACAACTGGAGTCATTGCATGTGTGTTCTTTTCACATAACATTTATGGATCCACCAGTGTCATTGAAATGTGTGTTCTCTTCAGAGACCACACATGGATCCACCAGTGTCATTGCATGTGTGCTCTTTTTACTAACAACTAGAGTAATTGCATATGTGTTCTTTTCACATACCACATATGGATGCACCAGTGTCATTGAAATGTGTGTTCTTCTCATTAACCACAGCTAGACTCATTGCATGAGTGTTCTCTTCAGAGACCACACATGGATCCACCAGTGTCATTGCATGTGTGTTCTTTTTACTAACAACAACTATAGTCATTGCATGTGTGTTCTTTTCACATACCACATATGGATCCACCAGTGTCATTGAAATGTGTGTTCTCTTCAGAGACCACACATGGTACCACTAGTGTCATGGCATGTGTGTTCTTTTTACTAACAACAAATAGAGTCATTGCATGTGTGTTCTTTTCACATACCACATATAGATCCACCAGTGTCATTGAAATGTGTGTTCTATTCAGAGACCACACATGGATCCAACAGTGTCATTGCATGTGTGTTCTTTTTACTAACAACAACTGGAGTCATTGCACGTGTGTTATTTTCACATACCACATATGGATCCACCAGTGTCCTTGATATGTGTGTTTTCCTTCAGAGACCACACATGGATCCACCAATGTCATTGCATGTGTGTTCTTTTTACTAACAAAAACTGGAGTCATTGCATGTGTGTTCTTTTCACATACCACATATGGATCCACCAGTGTCATTGAAATGTGTGGTCTCTTCAGAGACCACACATGGATCCACCAGTGTCATTGCATGTGTGCCCTTTGTACTAACAGCAACTAGAGTCATTGCATGTGTGTTCTTTTGACATACCACATATGGATCCACCAGTGTCATTGAAATGTGTGTTCTTCTCATTAACCACAGCTAGAGTCATTGCATATGTGTTCTCTTCAAAGACCATACATGGATCCACCAGTGTCATTGCATGTGTGTTCTTTTTAATAACACAACTGGAGTCATTGCATGTGTTTTATTTTGACATACCACATATGGATCCACCAGTGTCATTGAAATGTGTATTCTCTTCAGATACCACACATGGATCCACCAGTGTCATTGCATGTGTGTTCTTTTGACTAAGAACAACTCGAGTCATTGCATATGTGTTCTTTTCACATACCACATATGGATCCACCAGTGTCATTGAAATGTGTGTTCTCTTCAGAGACGACACATGGATCCACCAGTGTCATTGCATGTGTGTTATTTTTACTAACAACAACTAGAGTCATTGCATGTGTGTTCTTTTCACATACAACATATGGATCCACGAGTGTCATTGCATGTGTGTTCTCTTCAGAGACCACACATGGATCCACCAGTGTCATTGCATGTGTGTTCTTTTTACTAACAACAATTGGATTCATTGCATGTGTCTTATTTTCACATACCACATATGGATTCACCAGTGTCATTGAAATATGTGTTCTCTTTAGAGACCACACATGGATCCACCAGTGTCATTGTATGTGTGCTCTTTTTACTAACAACAACTGGAGTCATTACATGTGTGTTCTTTTGACATACCACATATGGACCCACCAGTGTCATTGAAATGTGTGTTCTCTTTAGAGACCACACATGGATCCACCAGTGTCATTGCATGTGTGTTCTTTTTCCTAACAACAACTAGAGTCATTGCATGTGTGTTCTTTTCGCATACCTCATATGGATCCACAACTGTCATTGAAATGTGTGTTCTCTTTAGAGACCACACATGGATCCTCCAGTTTTATTGCATGTGTGTTCTTTTTACTAACAACAACTAGAGTCATTGCATGTGTGTTCTTTTCACATACCACATATGGATCCACAAGTGTCATTGAAATGTGTGTACTTCTCATTGACCACAACTAGAGTCATGAAATGTGTGTTCTCTTCAGAGACCACACATGGATCCACCAGTCTCATTGCATGTGTGTTCTTTTTACTAAAAACAACTGGAGTCATCGCATGTGTGTTCTTTTCACTAACAACCATAGTCATTGCATGTGTGTTCTCTTCAGAGATCACACATGGATCCACCAGTGTCATTGCATGTGCGTTCTTTTTACTAACAACAACTGGAGTCATTGCATGTGTGTTCTTTTCACATACCACATATGGATCCATCAGTGTCATTGAAATGTGTGTTCTCTTCAGAGACCACACATGGATCCACCAGTGTCATTGCATGTGTGTTCTTTTTACTAACAACAACTGGAGCCATTGCATGTGTGTTCTTTTTACTAACAACAACTGGAGTCATTGCATGTGTGGTCTTTTCATATACATATATGGATCCACCAATGTCATTGAAATGTGTGTTCTCTTCAGAGACCACACATGGATCCACCAGTGTCATTGCATGTGTGCTCTTTTTACTAACAACAACAAGAGTCATTGCATGTGTGTTCTTATCACAAACCACATACGGATCCACTAGTGTCCTTGTAATGTATGTTCTTCTCATTAACCACAGCTAGAGTCATTGCATGTGTGTTCTCTTCAGAGACCACACATGGATTCACCAGTGTCATTGCATGTGTGTTCTTTTTACTAACAACAACTAGAGTCATTGTATGTGTGTTCTTTTCATATACCACATTTGGATCCACTAGTGTCATCTGCATGTGTGTTCACTTGAGAGACCACACATGGATCCACCAGTGGCATTGCATGTGTGTTCTTTTTACTAACAACAACTGGAGTCATTGCATGTGTGTTCTTTTTCACATACCACATATTGATCCACCAGTGTCATTTAAATGTGTATTCTCATTATAGACCACGCATGGATCCACCAGTGTCATTGCATGTGTGTTATTTTTACTAACAACAACTAGAGTCATTGCATGTGTGTTCTTTTCACATACCACATATGGATCCACCAGTGTCATTGAAATGTGTGTTCTCTTCAGAGACCACACATGGATCCACCAGTGTCATTGCATGTGTGCTCTTTTTACTAACAACAACTAGAGTCATTGCATGTGTGTTCTTATCACAAACGACATACGGATCCACTAGTGTCATTGAAATGTATGTTCTTCTCATTAACAACAGCTAGAGTCATTGCATGTGTGTTCTCTTCAGAGACCACACATGGATCCACCACTGTCATTGCATGTGTGTTCTTTTTACTAACAACAACTAGAGTCATTGTATGTGTGTTCTTTTCACATACCACATTTGGATCCACCAGTGTCATCTGCATGTGTGTTCTCTTCAGAGACCACACATGGATCCACCAGTGTCATTGCATGTGTGTTCTTTTTACTAACAACAACTGGAGTCATTGCATGTGTGTTCTTTTCACATACCACATATTGATCCACCAGTGTCATTGAAATGTGTGTTCTCATCATAGACCAGACATGGATCCACCAGTGTCATTGCATGTGTGTTCTTTTTACTAACAGCAACTCCAGTCGTTGCATGTGTGTTCTTTCACATACCACGTATGGATCCACCAGCGTCATTGAAATGTGTGTTCTCTTGAGAGACCACACATGCATCCACCAGTGTCATTGCATGTATGCTCTTTTTACTAACAACAACTAGAGGCATTGCATGTGTGTTCTTTTCACATACCACATATGGATCCACTAGTGTCATTGAAATGTGTGTTCTCTTCAGAGACCACACATGGTACCACCAGTGTCATTGCATGTGTGTTCTTTTTACTAAAAACAACTAGAGTCATTGCATGTGTGTTCCTTTCACATACCACATATGGATCCACCAGTGTCATTGAAATGTGTGTTCTTCTCATTAACCACAGCCAGAGTCATTGCATGTGTGTTCTCTTTAGAGACCATACAAGGATCCACCAGTGTCATTGCATGTGTGTTCTTTTTACTAACAACAACTAGAGTCATTGCATGTGTTTTCTTTTCAAATACCACATATGTATCCACCAGTGTCATTGAAATGTGTGTTCTCTTCAGAGACCACACATGCATCCACCAGTGTCATTGCATGTGCGTTCTTTTTACTAACAACAACTGGAGTCATTGCATGTGTGTTCTTTTCACATACCACATATGGATCCATCAGTGTCATTGAAATGTGTGTTCTCTTCAGAGACCACACATGGATCCACCAGTGTCATTGCATGTGTGTTCTTTTTACTAACAACAACTGGAGCCATTGCATATGTGTTCTTTTCACTAACAACAACAAGAGTCCTTGCATGTGTGTTCTCTTCAGAGACCATACATGGATACACCAGTGTCATTTCATGTGTGTTCTTTTTACTAACAACAACTAGAGTCATGCATGTGTGTTCTTTTCACATACCATATATGGATCCACCCGTGTCATTGAAATGTGTGTTCTCTTTAGAGACCACACATGGATCCACCAGTGTCATTGCATGTGTGCTCTTTTTACTAGCAACAACTAGAGTCATTGCATGTGTGTTCTTATCACAACCACATACAGATCCACTAGTGTCATTGAAATGTATGTTCTTCTCATTAACCACAGCTAGAGTCATTGCATGTGTGTTCTCTTCAGAGACCACACATGGATCCACCACTGTCATTGCATGTGTGTTCTTTTTACTAACAACAACTAGAGTCATTGTATGTGTGTTCTTTTCACATACCACATTTGGATCCACCAGTGTCATCTGCATGTGTCTTCTCTTCAGAGACCACACATGGATCCACCAGTGTCATTGCATGTGTGTTCTTTTCACATACCACATATGGATCCGCCAGTGTCATTGAAATGTGTGTTCTCATCATAGACTAGAAATGGATCCACCAGTGTCGTTGCATGTGTGTTCTTTTACTAACAGGAACTACAATCGTTGCATGTGTGTTCTTTTCACATACCACGTATGGATCCACCAGTGTCATTGAAATGTGTGTTCTCCTCAGAGACCACACATGGATCCACCAGTGTCATTGCATGTGTGCTCTTTTTACTAACAACAACTAGAGTCATTGCATGTGTGTTCTTTTCACATACCACATATGGATCCACTAGTGTCATTGAAATGTGTGTTCTTCTCATTAACCACAGCTAGAGTCATTGCATGTGTGTTCTTTTCAGAGACCACACATGGATCCACCAGTGTCATTGCATGTGTGTTCTGTTTACTAACAACAACTGGAGTCATTGCATGTGTGTTCTTATCACATACCACATATGGATCCCCTAGTGTCATTGAAATGTGTGTGATCTTCAGAGACCACACATGGTACCACCAGTGTCATTGCATGTGTGTTCTTTTTACTAACAACAACTAGAGTCATTGCATGTGTGTTCTTTTCACATACCACATATGGATCCACCAGTGTCATTGAAATGTGTGTTCTCTTCAGATACCACACACGGATCCACCAGTGTCATTGTTTGTGTGCTCTTTTTACTAACAACAACTGGAATCATTGCAT
>CAJUXJ010000759.1:0-28055 GCA_910589775.1 Avena eriantha | reverse complement strand
ACTGGTGGATCCATATGTGGTATGTGAAAAGAAACACACATGCAATGACTCTAGTTGTTGTTAGTAAAAAGAACACACATGCAATGACACTGGTGGATCCATGTGTGGTCTTCAAAGAGAACAAATATGTAATGACATTGGTGTATCCATATGTGGTATGTGAAAAGAACACACATGCAATGACTCTAGTTGATGTTAGGAAAAGAACACACATGAAATAACACTGGTGGATCCATATGTGGTATGTGAAAAGAACACACATGCAATGACTCCAGTTGTTGTTAGAAAAAAGAACACACATTTCAATGACACTGGTGATCCATATGTGGTATGTGAAAAGAACACACGTGCAATGACTCCAGTTGTTGTTATTAAAAGAACACACATGCAATGACACTGGTGGATACATGTGTGGTCTTTGAAGAGAACACACATGCAATGACTCTAGCCGTGGTTAATTAGAAGAAACACATTTCAATGACACAGGTGGATCCATATGTGGTATGTGAAAAGAACACACATGCAATGACTCTAGTTGTTGTTAGTAAAAAGAACACACATGCAATGACACTTGTGGATCCATATGTGGTATGTGAAAAGAACACACATGCAAAGACTCTAGTTGTTGTTAGTAAAAAGAACAGACAAGCAATGACACTGGTGGATCCATGTGTGGTCTATCATTAGAACACACATTTCAATGACATTGGTGGATCCATATGTGGTATGTGAAAAGAACACACATGCAATGACTGTAGTTGTTGTTAGAAAAAAGAACACACATGCAATGACACTGGTGGATCCATGTGTGATCCTTGAAGAGAACACATATGCAATGACACTGGTGTATCCATATGTGGTATGTGAAAAGAACACACATGCAATGATTCTAGTTGTTGTTAGTAAAAAGAACACACATGAAATAACACTGGTGGATCCATATGTGGTATGTGAAAAGAACACACATGCAATGACTCCAGTTGTTGTTAGTAAAAAGAACACACATGCAATGACACTGGTGGATCCATGTGTGGTCTCTGAAGAGAACACACATGCAATGACTCTAGTTGTTGTTAGTAAAAAGAACACACATGCAATGACACAGGTGGATCCATATGTTGTATGTGAAAGAACACACATGTAATGACTCTAGTTGTTGTTAGTAAAAAGAACACACATGCAAGGACACTGGTGGATCCATATGTGGTATGTGAAACGAACACACATGCAATGACTCTAGTTGTTGTTAGTAAAAAGATCACACATTTCAATGACACTTGTGGATCCATATGTGGTATGTGAAAAGACACACGTGCAATGACTCCAGTTCTTGTTAGTAAAAAGAACACACATGCAATGACACTGGTGGATCCATGTGTGGTCTCTGAAGAGAACACACATGCAATGACTCTAGCTGTGGTTAATGAGAATAACACACATTTCAATGGCACTGGTGGATCCATATGTGGTATGTGAAAAGAACACACATGCAAAGACTCTAGTTGTTGTTAGTAAAAAGAACACACATGCAATGACTCTAGTTGTTGTTAGTAAAAGGAACACACATGCAATGACTCTGGTTGTTGTTAGTAAAACGAGCACACAAGCAATGACACTGGTGGATCCATAGGGGGATTGTGAAAACAACACACGTGCAATGACACTGGTGGATCCATATGTGGTATGTGAAAACAACACACATGCAATGACTCCAGTTGTTGTTAGAAAAAAGAACACACATGCAATGACACTGGTGGATCCATGTGTGGTCTATGATTTGAACACACATTTCAATGACACTGGTGGATCCATATGTGGTATGTGAAAAGAACACACATGCAATGACTCTAGTTGTTGTTAGTAAAAAGAACACACATGCAATGCCACTGGTGGATCCATGTGTGGTCTTTGAAGAGAACAAATATGTAATGACATTGGTGTATCCATATGTGGTATGTGAAAAGAACACACATGCAATGACTCTAGTTGTTGTTAGGAAAAAGAACACACATGAAATAACACTCGTGGATCCATATGTGGTATGTGAAAAGAACACACATGCAATGACTCCAGTTGTTGTTAGTAAAAAGAACACACATTTCAATGACACTGGTGATCCATATGTGGTATGTGAAAAGAACACACATGCAATGACTCCAGTTGTTGTTAGTAAAAAGAACACACATGCAATGACACTGGTGGATCCATGTGTGGTCTTTGAAGAGAACACACATGCAATGACTCTAGCCGTGGTTAATTAGAAGAACACACATTTCAATGACACAGGTGGATCCATATGTGGTATGTGAAAAGAACACACATGCAATGACTCTAGTTGTTGGTAGTAAAAAGAACACACATGCAATGACACTTGTGGATCCATATGTGGTATGTGAAAAGAACACACATGCAATGACTCTAGTTGTTGTTAGTAAAAAGAACACACATTTCAATGACACTTGTGGATCCATATGTGGTATATGAAAAGAACACACGTGCAATGACTCTAGTTATTGTTAATAAAAAGAACACACATGCAATGACACTGGTGGATCCCTGTGTGGTCTCTGAAGAGAACACACATTTCAATGACACTAGTGGATCCATATGTGGTATGTGAAAAGAACACTCATGCAATGACTCCAGTTATTGTTAGTAAAAAGACTCACATGCAGTGACACTCGTGGATCCATGTGTGGTCTTTGAACAGAACACACATGCAATGACTCTAGTTGTTCTTAGTAAAAAGAGCACACATGCAATGACACTGGTTGTTGTTACTAAAAAGAGCACACATGCAATGGCACTAGTGGATCCATGTGTGGTCTCTGAAGAGAACACACATTTCAATGACACTGGTGGATCCATATGAGGTATGTGAAAAGAACACACATGCAATGACTCCAGTTGTTGTTAGTAAAAAGAACACACATTTCAATGACACTGATGGATCCATATGTGGTATGTGAAAAGAACACACATGCAATGACTCCAGTTGTTGTTAGTAAAAAGAACACACATGCAATGACACTGGTGGATCCATGTGTGGTCTCTGAAGAGAACACACATTTCAATGACTCTAGCCGTGGTTAATTAGAAGAACACACATTTCAATGACACAGGTGGATCCAAATGTGGTATGTGAAAAGAACACACATGCAATGACTCTAGTTGTTGTTAGTAAAAAGAACACACATGCAATGACACTTGTGGATGCATATGTGGTATGTGAAAAGAACACACATGCAACGACTCTAGTTGTTGTTAGTAAAAAGAACACACATTTCAATGACACTTGTGGATCCATATGTGGTATATGAAAAGAACACACGTGCAATGACTCTAGTTATTGTTAGTAAAAAGAACACACATGCAATGACACTGGTGGATCCCTGTGTGGTCTCTGAAGAGAACACACATTTCAATGACACTAGTGGATCCATATGTGGTATGTGAAAAGAACAATTATGCAATGACTCCTGTTATTGTTAGTAAAAAGACTCACATGCAATGACACTCGTGGATCCATGTGTGGTCTCTGAAGAGAACACACATGCAATGACTCTGGTTGTTGTTAGTAAAAAGAGCACACATGCAATGACACTGGTTGTTGTTAGTAAAAAGAGCACACATGCAATGGCACTGGTGGATCCATGTGTGGTCTCTGAAGAGAACACACATTTCAATGACACTGGTGGATCCATATGAGGTATGTGAAAAGAACACACATGCAATGAATCCAGTTGTTGTTAGTAAAAGGAACACACATGCAATTACACTATGGATCCGTATGTGGTATGTGAAAAGAACACACATGCAATGACTCTAGTTGTTGTTAGTAAAAAGAACAAACATGCAATGACACTGGTGGATCCATGTGTGGTCTCTGAAGAGAACACACATTTCAATGACACTTGTGGATCCATATGTCGTATGTGAAAATAACACACATGCAATGACTCTAGTTGTTGTTAGTAAAAAGAAAACACATGTAATGACACTGGTGGATCCATGTGTGGTCTCTGAAGAGAAAACACATGCAATGACTCTGGTTGTTGTTAGTAAAAAGAACACACATGCATTGACACTGGTGGATCCATGTGTGGTCTCTAAAGAGAACACACATGCAATGACTCTAGTTGTTGTTAGTAAAAAGAACACACATGCAATGGCACTGGTGGATCCATGTGTGGTCTCTAAAGAGAACATACATGCAATGACTCTCGTTGTTGTTAGTAAAAAGAGCACACAAGCAATGACATTTGTTGTTAGTAAAAAGAGCACACATGCAATGACATTGGTGGATCCATGTGTCGTCTCTGAAGAGAAAACATATTTCAATGACACTGGTGGATCCATATGTGGTAAGTGAAAAGAACACACATGCAATGACTCTAGTTGTTGTTAGTAAAAAGAGCACACATGCAATGGCACTGGTGGATCCATGTTTGGTCTCTGAAGAGAACACACATTTCAATGCCACTGGTAGATCTATATGTGGTATGTGAAAAGAACACATATGAAATGACTCTAGTTGTTGTTAGTAAAAAGAACACACATGCAATGACACTGGTGCATCCATGTGTGGTCTCTGAAGAGAACACACATCCAATGACTCTGGTTGTTGTTAGTAAAAAGACCACACATGCAATGACACTGGTTGTTGTTAGTAAAAAAAGTACACATGCAATGACACTGGTGGATCCATGTGTGGTCTTTAAAGAGAACACACATTTCAATGACACTGGTGGATCCATATGTGGTATGTGAAAAGAACAGACATGCAATGACTCCTGTTGTTGCTAGTAAAAAGAACACACATGCAATGACACTGGTGGATCCATGTGTGTTCTCTAAAGAGAACACACATCCAATGTCTCCAGTTATTGTTAGTAAAAAGAACACACATGCAATGGCACTGGTGGATCCATGTGTGGTCTCCCAAGAGGACACACATGCAATGACTCTGGTTGTTGTTAGTAAAAAGAGCACACATGCAATGACAGTGGTGGATCCATAGGTGGATTGTGAAAAGAACACACATGCAATGACACTGGTGGATACATATGTGGTATGTGACAAGAACACACATGCAATGACTCCAGTTGTTGTTAGTAAAATGAACACACATGCAATGACACTGGTGGATCCATGTGTGGTCTCTAAAGAGAACACACATTTCATTGAGACTGGTGGATCCATATGTGGTATGTGAAAAGAACACACATGCAATGACTCTACTTGTTGTTAGGAAAAACAACACACATGCAATGAAACTGTCGGATCCATGTGTGGTCTCTGAAGAGAACACACATTTCAATGACACTGGTGGATCCATATGTGCTATGTGAAAATAACACACATGTAATGACTCCAGTTGTTGTTAGTAAAAAGATATCACATGCAATGACACTGGTGGATCCATGTGTGGTCTCTGAAGGAAACACACATGCAATGGCTCTGGTTGTTGTTAGTAAAAAGAGCACACATGCAATGACACTTGTTGTTGTTAGTAAAAAGAACACACATGCAATGACACTGGTGGATCCATGTGTGGTCTCTGAAGAGAACACACATTTCAATGACACTGGTGGATCCATATGTGGTATGTGAAAAGAACACACATGCAATCACTCTAGTTGTTGTTAATAAAAAGAACACACATGCAATGGCACTGGCGGATCCATGTGTGGTCGATGAAGAGAGCACACATGCAATGACTCTGGTTGTTGTTAGTGAAAAGAGCACACATGCAATGACACTTGTTGTTAGTAAAAAGAGCACACGTGCAATGAAACTGGTGGATCCATGTGTGGTCTCTGAAGAGACCACACATTTCAATGACACTAGTGGATCCATATGTGGTATGTGAAAAGAACACACATGCAATGAATCTAGTTGTTGTTACTGAAAAGAACACACATGCAATGACACTGGTGGATCCATGTGTGGTCCCTGAAGAGAACACACATTTCAATGGCACTGGTGGATCCATATGTGGTATGTGAAAAGAACACACATGCAATGACTCCAGTTGTTGTTTGTAAATAGAACACACATGCAATGACACTGGTGGATCCATGTGTGGTCTCTGAAGAGAACACACATCCAATGACTCTAGTTGTTGTTAGTAAAAAGAGCACACATGCAATGACACTGGTTGTTGTTAGTAAAAAGAGCACACAGGCAATGACACTGGTGGATCCATGTGTGGTCTTTGAAGAGAACACACATTTGAATGACACTTGTGGATCCATATGTGGTATGTGAAGAGAACACACATGCAATGACTCCAGTTGTTGTTATTAAAAGAACACACATGCAATGACACTGGTGGATCCCTGTGTGGTCTCTAAAGAGAACTCACATGCAATGACTCCACTTGTTGTTAGTAAAAAGAACACACATGCAATGACACTGGTGGATCCATGTGTGGTCTCTCAAGAGGACACACATGCAATGACTCTGGTTGTTGTTAGTAAAAGAGCACACATGCAATGACACTGGTGGATCCATAGGTGGATTGTGAAAACAACACACATGCATTGACACTGGTGGATCCATATGTGGTATGAGAAAAGAAGACACATGCAATGACTCTAGTTGTTGTTAGTAAAATGAAGACACATGCAATGACACTAGTGGATCCATGTGTGGTCTCTAAAGAGAACACACATTTCATTGACACTGGTGGATCCATATGTGGTATGTGAAAAGAACACACGTGCAATGACTCTAGTTGTTGTTAGTAAAATGAACACACATGCAATGACACTAGTGGATCCATGTGTGGTCTCTAAAGAGAACACACATTTCATTGACACTTCTGGATCCATATGTGGTATGTGAAAAGAACACACATGCAATGATTCTACTTGTTGTTAGTAAAAAAGAACACACATGCAATGACAATGGTGGATCCATGTGTGGTCTCTGAACAGAACACACATGCAATGACACTGGTGGATCGTTGTGTGCTCTCTGACGAGAATACACATGCAATGACGCTGGTGGATCCATATGTGGTATGTGAAAAGAACACACATGCAATGACTCCAGTTGTTGTTAGTAAAAAGAACACACATGCAATGACACTAGTGGATCCATGTGTGGTCTTTTAAGAGAACACACATGCAATGACTCTAGCCGTGGTTAATGAGATGAACACACATTTCAATGACACAGCTGGATCCATATGTTGTATGTGAAAAGAACACACATGCAATGACTCTAGTTGTTGTTAGTAAAAAGAACACACATGCAAGGACACTATTGGATCCATATGTGGTATGTGAAACGAACACACATGCAATGACTCTAGTTGTTGTTAGTAAAAAGATCACACATTTCAATGACACTTGTGGATGCATATGTGGTATGTGAAAAGAACACACGTGCAATGACTCCAGTTCTTGTTAGTAAAAAGAACACACATGCAATGACACTGGTGGATCCATGTGTGGTCTCTGAATAGAACACACATGCAATGACTCTAGCCATGGTTAATGAGAATAACACACATTTCAATGGCACTGGTGGATCCATATATGGTATGTGAAAAGAACACACATGCAAAGACTCTAGTTGTTGTTAGAAAAAAGAACAGACATGCAATGACACTGGTGGATCCATGTGTGGTCTCCGAAGAGAACACACATGCAATGACTCCAGTTGTTGTTAGTAAAAGGAACACACATGCAATGACTCTGGTTGTTGTTAGTAAAACGAGCACACAAGCAATGACACTGGTGGATCCATAGGTGGATTGTGAAAAGAACACACGTGCAATGACACTGGTGGATCCATATGTGGTATGTGAAAAGAACACACATGCAATGACTCTAGTTGTTGTTAGAAAAAAGAACACACATGCAATGACACTGGTGGATCCATGTGTGGTCTATGATTAGAACACACATTTCAATGACACTGGTGGATCCATATGTGGTATGTGAAAAGAACACACATGCAATGACTCTAGTTGTTGTTAGTAAAAAGAACACACATGCAATGACACTGGTGGATCCATGTGTGGTCTTCAAAGAGAACAAATATGTAATGACATTGGTGTATCCATATGTGGTATGTGAAAAGAACACACATGCAATGACTCTAGTTGATGTTAGGAAAAAGAACACACATGAAATAACTCTGGTGGATCCATATGTGGTATGTGAAAAGAACACACATGCAATTACTCCAATTGTTGTTAGTAAAAAGAACACACATTTCAATGACACTGGTGATCCATATGTGGTATGTGAAAAGAACACACGTGCAATGACTCCAGTTGTTGTTAGTAAAAAGAACACACATGCAATGACACTGGTGGATCCATGTGTGGTCTTTGAAGAGAACACACATGCAATGACTCTAGCCGTGGTTAATTAGAAGAACACATATTTCAATGACACAGGTGGATCCATATGTGGTATGTGAAAAGAACACACATGCAATGACTCTAGTTGTTGTTAGTAAAAAGAACACACATGCAATGACACTTGTGGATCCATATGTGGTATGTGAAAAGAACACACATGCAATGACTCTAGTTGTTGTTAGTAAAAAGAACACACATTTCAACGACACTTGTGGATCCATATGTGGTATATGAAAAGAACACACGTGCAATGACTCTAGTCATTGTTAATAAAAATAACACACATGCAATGACACTGGTGGATCCCTGTGTGGTCTCTGAAGAGAACACACATTTCAATGACACTAGTGGATCCATATGTGGTATGTGAAAAGAACACTCATGCAATGACTCCAGTTATTGTTAGTAAAAAGACTCACATGCAATGACACTCGTGGATCCATGTGTGGTCTCTAAAGAGAACACACATGCAATGACTCTGGTGGTCGTTAGTAAAAAGAGCACACATGCAATGACACAGGTTGTTGTTAGTAAAAAGAGCACACATGCAATGGCACTGGTGGATCCATGTGTGGTCTCTGAAGAGAACACACATTTCAATGACACTGGTGGATCCATATGAGGTATGTGAAAAGAACACACATGCAATGACTCCAGTTGTTGTTAGTAAAAAGAACACACATGAAATTACACTAGTGGATCCATATGTGGTATGTGAAAAGAACACACATGCAATGACTCTAGTTGTTGTTAGTAAAAAGAACAAACATGCAATAACACTGGTGGATCCATGTGTGGTCTCTGAAGAGAACACACATTTCAATGACACTGGTGGATCCATATGTGGTATGTGAAAAGAACACACATGCAATGACTCTAGTTGTTGTTAGTAAAAAGAAAACACATGGAATGACACTGGTGGATCCATGTGTGGTCTTTGAAGAGAACACACATGCAATGACTCTGGTTGTTGTTAGTAAAAAGAGCACACATGCAATGACACTTGTTGTTAGTGAAAATAGCACACATGCAATGACACTGGTGGATCCATGTGTCGGCTCTGAAGAGAAAACACATTTCAATGACACTGGTGGATCCATATGTGGTATGTGAAAAGAACACACATGCAATGACTCCAGTTGTTGTTAGTAAGAAGAACACACATGCAATGACACTGGTGGATCCAGGCGTGGTCTCTTAATAGAACACACATGCAATGACTCTAGTTGTTGTTAGTAAAAAGAACACACATGCATTAACACTGGTGGATCCATGTGTGGTCTCTAAAGAGAACACACATGCAATGACTCTAGTTGTTGTTAGTAAAAAGAACACACATGCAATGGCACTGCTAGATCCATGTGTGGTCTCTGAAGAGAACACACATGCAATGACTCTCGTTGTTGTTAGTAAAAAGGGCACACAAGCAATGACTCTACTTGTTGTTAGTAAAAAAGAACACACATGCAATGACAATGGTGGATCCATGTGTGGTCTCTGACGAGAACACACATTTCAACGACACTGGTGGATACATATGTGGTATGTGAAAAGAACACACATGCAATAACTCCAGTTGTTGTTAGTAAAAAGAACACACATGCAATGACACTGGTGGATCCATGTGTGGTCTCTGAAGAGAACATATATGCAATGACACTGGTTGTTGTTAGTAAAAATAACACACATGCAATGGCACTGGTGGATCCATGTGTGGTCTGTAAAGAGAACACACATGCAATGACTCTAGATGTAGTTAATGAGGAGAACACACATTTCAATGCCTCTGGTGGATCCATATGTGGTATGTGAAAAGAATAGTCATGAAATGACTCTAGTTGTTGTTAGTAAAAATAACACACATGCAATGACACTGGTGGATCCATGTGTGGTCTCTGAAGAGAACACACATTTCATTGACACTGGTGGATCCATATGTGGTATGTGAAAATAATACACTTGTAATGACTCTAATTGGTTTTAGTAAAAAGAACACACATGCAATGACACTGGTGGATCCATGTGTGGTCTCTTAAGAGAACACACATTACAATGACACTGGTGGATCCATATGTGGTATCTGAAAAGAACACACACGCAATGACTCGAGTTGTTGTTAGTAAAAAGAACACACATGCAATGACATTGGTGGATCCATGTGTGGTCTCTAAAGAGAAGACGCATGCAATGACACTAGTGGATCCATATGTGGTATGTAAAAAGAACACACATGCAATGACTCTAGTTCTTGTTAGTAAAAAGAGCACACATGCAATGGCACTGGTGGATCCATGTGTGGTCACTGAAGAGAACACACATTTCAATGCCACTGGTAGATCCATATGTGGTATGTAAAAAGAACACACATGCAATGACTCTAGTTGTTGTTAGTAAAAAGAGCACACATGCAATGGCACTGGTGGATCCATGTGTGGTCTCTAAAGAGAACACACATTTCAATGCCACTGGTAGATCTATATGTGGTATGTGAAAAGAACACATATGAAATGACTCTAGTTGTTGTTAGTAAAAAGAACACTCATGCAATGACACTGGTGCATCCATGTGTGGTCTCTGAAGATAACACACATGCAATGACTCTGGTTGTTGTTAGTAAAAAGACCACACATGCAATGACACTGGTTGTTGTTAGTAAAAAAGTACACATGCAATGACACTGGTGGATCCATGTGTGGTCTTTAAAGAGAAAACACATTTCAATGACACTGGTGGATCCATGTGTGGTCTTTAAAGAGAAAACACATTTCAATGACACTGGTGGATCCATATGTGGTATGTGAAAAGAACACACATGCAATGATTCCAGTTGTTGTTAGTAAAATGAACACACATGCAATGACACTGGTGGATCCATGTGTGGTCTCTAAAGAGAATACACATTTCATTGACACTGGTGGATCCATATGTGGTATGTGAAAATAACACACATGCAATGACTCTACTTGTTGTTAGTAAAAAGAACACACATGCAATGAAACTGGTGGATCCATGTGTGGTCTCTGAAGAGAACACACATTTCAATGACACTTGTGGATCCATATGTGGTATCTGAAAAGAACACACATGCAATGACTCCAGTTGTTGTTAGTAAAAAGAACTCACATGCAATGACACTGGTGGATCCATGTGTGGTCTCTGAAGGAAACACACATGCAATGGCTCTGGTTGTTGTTAGTAAAAAGAGCACACATGCAATGACACTTGTTGTTGTTAGTAAAAAGAACACACATGCAATGACACTGGTGGATCCATGTGTGGTCTCTGAAAAGAACACACATTTCAATGACACTGGTGGATCCATATGAGGTATGTGAAAAGAACACACATGCAATCACTCTAGTTGTTATTAGTAAAAAGAACACACATGCAATGGCACTAGCGGATCCATGTGTGGTCGATGAAGAGAGCACACATGCAATGACTCTGGTTGTTGTTAGTGAAAAGAGCACACATGCAATGACACTTGTTGTTAGTAAAAAGAGCACACCTGCAATGAAACTGGTGGATCCATGTGTGGTCTCTGAAGAGAACACACATTTCAATGACACTAGTGGATCCATATGTGGTATGTGAAAAGAACACACATGCAATGACTCCAATTGTTGTTACTGAAAATAACACACATGCAATGACACTCGTGGATCCATGTGTGGTCCCTAAAGAGAACATACATTTCAATGGCACTGGTGGATCCATATGTGGTATGTGGAAAGAACACACATGCAATGACTCCAGTTGTTGTTTGTAAATAGAACACACAGCCAATGACACTAGTGGATCCATGTGTGGTCTCTGAAGAGAACACACATGCAATGACTCTGGTTGTTGTTAGTAAAAAGAGCACACATGCAATGACACTAGTTGTTGTTAGTAAAAAAGGGCACACAGGCAATGACACTGGTGGATCCATGTGTGGTCTTTGAAGAGAACACACATTTGAATGACACTTGTGGATCCATATGTGGTATGTGAAAAGAACACACATGCAATGACTCCAGTTGTTGTTATTAAAAAGAACACACATGGAATGACACTGGTGGATCCCTGTGTGGTCGCTGAAGAGAACTCACATGCAATGACTCCAGTTGTTGTTAGTAAAAAGAACACACATGCAATGACACAGGTGGATCCATGTGTGGTCTCTCAAGAGGACACACATGCAATGAGTCTGGTTGTTGTTAGTAAAAAGAGCACACATGCAATGACACTGGTGGATCCATAGGTGGATTGTGAAAACAACACACATGCATTGACACTGGTGGATCCATATGTGGTATGTGAAAAGAACACACATGCAATGACTCTAGTTGTTGTTAGTAAAATGAACACACATGCAATGACACTAGTGGATCCATGTGTGGTCTCTAAAGAGAACACACATTTCATTGACACTGCTGGATCTATATGTGGTATGTGAAAAGAACACACATGCAATGACTCTACTTGTTGTTAGTAAAAAAGAACACACATGCAATGACAATGGTGGATCCATGTGTGGTCTCTGACGAGAACACACATTTCAATGACTTTGGTGGATACATATGTGGTATGTGAAAAGAACACACATGCAATGACTCCAGTTGTTGTTAGTAAATAAAACACACATGCAATGACACTGGTGGATCCATGTGTGGTCTCTAAAGAGAACACACATGCAATGACTCTGGTTGTTGTTAGTAAAAAGAGCCACTACAAGAGGAAATATTTTGTGACAAATCACTTTCGTCACCGAAAATGCCATTTTCGTCACTAAGTACTCCCTCGTGACGAAAACGTGGTGTCACCAGGGTCGTCACGGAAGCTCCGTCACAGATTCTTTTATAGTGACGGAATACAAATTTTCGTCACGCAAGATTGAGCTTCGGTGACGGTCCTTACGGCGTCACCTAAGATAGGTTATCCGTGACAGACCTTCTACATCACCTAAAATAGGAAAATCTGTCACCGTTTAGCATATTCGTTGACGAAATATGCCGTCGTGGAAGATTTATGGCGTCACGAGGATTCTGGCAGGTGGGACCTGCAATGCTGACGTGGCAGCTGGCAGGTGGGTCCCACCACGATGACGTGGCATCTGACAGGTTGGTCCGACGATGCTGACGTGGCAGCTGGCAGGTGGGTCTGACGATGATGACGTGGCAGTTGGCAGGTGGGTCCGACGATGCTGACGTGGTAGCTGGCAGGTGGGTCCCACCATGATGACGTGGCATCTGACAGGTGGGGCCAATTCGATGACGTGTCACCTTCGTGTGGGGCCCGCGGGGATGACGTGGCAGCTGGCAGGTGGATCCAGCGATGCTGACGTGGCAGCATGTAGGTGGAGCCGTCAACGATGACGTACCGTCTGCATGTGGGCCCGCGATGATGACGTGTCATTTTTTGGGCCGGCCCATTCGGAACTGCCTTGTGGGCCGGGAGGAATGTGACGCCGTCACCAATTTTCTTGCACGGACAAATTTGATTAAAAATTGAAATTCCACGCAAATTATGAAACAAAATTTAATGGAAGAAAATATTTGAAATGGCAGAAAATTTATAAATATGAATTGTATCACACGCAAACTTTAAAATCTGGTAGACTGAAACTGCTGTATCAAACTCGAATGACTAAAGGAATAAAAAACAATGTTTCGGCCCACCCGGCCCATTAGCGTGCATTGATTTTTGGCCCAAGTCATGGGGACTGGGACTGGGAGTTCTGCAACATCCTCAACAGGTAACTAAGCATGTCATCCATTTCCTTCTGCCTCTTCTCAAATGCCAGACGATTCGCTTCGCTGGACTTTTTCACTACTTCAAGTTCATCATCCTGCTTCTTTCTCATCTCTTCAAATCTCCTTTCCTGCTCGTGCATCCGTTCCTCCATCTCGCGTTGAACCCTTTCAGCTGCATTCAACGAATCTTGCTCCTGACTTGATAACTTTTCTTCTAAATCACGGATGCGCCCAGCTGAGACGCTAGACCTCTTGGAAGCAGATGAAACTCCAATGCTGGAAAGGAAAGTAATTGATCTTGAATTGTTCTAGTCTCTCAGGAATTCTTCAACAATCTCCAGATTAGTTTTGGGAATCCAATCTTCTGGGTGTGGTCCCATTTTCTGAAGCACCATATCAGTCTACAATAGGATAAAAAATAGCAAGTCCAGAGTTAGAAGAAATCAAATAATTAGACAAACTAATGAGAAATGCGTAGCACATAAAATAATTTACTTACATAAGCTTCTGCTGATTTCTAGGACATCATACCATCCTTGTTAGTCTGGCTTGCTTTAAAGAAAGCAATTGGGGAGGTATCGACGTCCTTGGTCTTCTTAGATTTCTACAAGAATTATGACACGATGAATTATAAGTGTGTATGGCATGTTCACAAAAAGAAGTAGGTGTTGCATCTGAAGAGTTCGAATACTGAAAAGTGCGTGGTAATGTGCAACAAAGCTTCTTGATCTAGTGGTGTGTTTCTTCATCACAACATCTCTGTTCTTCTTGTTACTCTCGCAGATTGCCTATGTACAGATGCATGAATTTAGTATTCCACAGTACAGTAGTATGTCTGCGATATATGTAGCTGAAACAACAGGAATCGTGTACCTTGTAGTGCTCATCATGCCATATATCAAGAAGCTCTGCCCAGCTTTCCTCGTCTACCTCTTTTGGTTTCAACAATAAAGCTTGCTCGCGGGTTAGATCTTTAACTTCTTTCCAATAGACCCTTTTCAGCCTCCAACGTTGTTGGCGAATACCTTTCTGTAAAATGTTGGTGCAAATGTCTTTGCCAAGGTCACCACTGCTGTCCATTGCAAATTTTCCCTGCAGATAACATGGAACACAAATTCATATCAGCATCGAATGATAGAATTGTTAAAAAATCATACCAATGAGACATTTTATATGGAAAATGAATAAGAGGTTAACGGACTTACAGTTATAGACTTAATGGTTTTCGGAATAGTATCTTTCAGACGACCTTCCTTGTCACCATACTGCTTCCAGTGGGTTGCCAGTGGTATCTTGCTGCGTATGTGAATGCCACACTCTGAACTCAGTTTTGCTGCTTGCACAGGATCAGTGGGTCTCCTCATGCCAGGAGTGAAGTTGATCTGCATCTTAGCCCCTCCATTCCTTCTAGACCACTCGTGTACCCCATGCCCCATAGTAGGTTTGCGTACATTACGCTTTTCCTTTAGAGCACCGGTGTCTACAATTGCAACTGAAACCAGTGACAAAACGAGAGTCAAGACTTCAATTGAAAATTTTGCAACTAAACCAGTGAATAAATTGTAAGACGTGCCGTCAATACCTTCCCGTTTGCTGTGGACAAGTACATACTCCTCAGGTGAGTTGCTACCTCTAGAGGTTTGAATTAGCATGGGCGAGGATTCATTTCCATTAGTACCCCCTTCCCCTGCTTTTTGGGTAGGGGTCTCTGTTTCACCATCATCTTGAGTCTCTGCATTTGCTGCTGACCTTGTTACAACATTTGGAGGCACAAAGGTTTTTGAGCGCTTCTGCTTCTTTTCTTTTGTAGAACCTTCCGTCACCTGCATTTTAACAGATCAAGCCATAAATATTAAAGCAATATGTACATATCCTACATGTGAAGGCAGGAGAATGCTGCATTTCTTCACCTTAGAGGAATATTTAACAATATCATGGTCCTCTTCATCCGGAACAAACACATCATCATCAGTGGGCTCGTCGGCAGGATCAGGTTCATAATTAGGGTCCTCGGTGATATCCTTCTCCTGCGGCTGTGCCTCTTTCCGTGTTGTCACTGCCACCGGTTTCTTAGCAGTACCAAACACAAATTCACGCGCCATCGCCGTGAAATCCAACATTGGCTTGCCATGTTCAATAGCATTCTGCTTCAGTGCTTCAGACATACGAGACACGTTCTCATCCATCACTTGTTTCCTAAAATTTTCATATGTGTCTTCTGTTTTGACTTGAGTAACTGAAAAAATCAAGAAAAGGCAAGTCATGATCATACTCATTAGAACAAACAGAGTAGACAAGATCATTAAAGCAAAAATTATGTGATCCATACTTTAAATTAACATGCTCACAAAACATTATTCTATTGCCTCCAAATCTCGTATCGTCATTCAGTTAACTGTCTAAACCCTACTGTCAACAAGTTCAGTTAAGTGTCAGGTTCAGTGTATTAGGTATCAAGTTGTTCAGTTGCGTCAGTTAAGACGCCAAGCGGCAGGGTTTATCCAACAAGTTGTGCCCTATTACCTGAACCATTATGTAGGAACAGAAACCTAAATCTAACACATAGTTATAAGATCGGATCATAGGGTGTCATGCTCAACACATTCATGGCATCTGGAACCATGATCTATGAAATTAAACCCAAGACAAGCACATTGTCGAAGGATTCAGATCATAGGGTGTCACGTTCAACACGTGCTAGGCATCTCGAACCATGTCTATGATCTAAAACCTAGATCTTGCACATAAGCTGCAGCATCTTGAACAACGATCTACACATGTTGATCTACTAGAACTCATGCTTGACTGATCTAGAAAGAGGCATAGACCTAGGGCGGCAGAAAAATGACCTGGGCGTTTACGCTTCTGCTTCGGTGTCGGTGGTAGCACATTCCGGCGGGGTGTGCTGCTTCGAAGACTGTCGGACATGTCGCTCGCCGCAGAGGGGAAATCCGCCGGCAACCAACGCCTTGCTTGACGAATCTGGGGTCGAGGAAAGTGGCGATGGGGTTCTAGGTGGGCGGTGAACAAGGAACGGAATTAGGGGATGGGTATACGGGAGGTGGGGGCACGCCGTTTTTAAAGTGTCGTGGGGGCGGCAAATTGTTAGCGCCAAAATGGGCGGGCGGGTGGAAAACAAAAGAGGTGGGGACGAAATTTTTCGGTACACAAGTGGAGGGAACGAAAACCATTCATTGTAAATTTGATTGAAAAAACAGAGGGAACGGAACGGGAGGTTTACAAGCGGGGATTATCTCTAATTACATATTGTAATTAAATAAATCCTAACACATGCAACGGTTTAGGTTTTGCCACTACTTAGACCTCCCTTGCGGAATTTGTAATATGGTTTACAAGCCGGGATTATCTCTAATTCATTGTACTATAAATTTATTTGGCCATGAACCATATTAAATTATTTGAATAAGTCATTTGTTTATATATGAAAAGGAAAAAAAATATGTTCATTCACGTACAACAGTTGGATTACTGAGCAAACAATACCATTAGTTTCCTTCATTCCACAACTCCAACTTGAAAGCTGAAGCACAATATCATATAAACAAGTAAACCTCATTGATTCGAAAAACAAACAGAAGAGCAGAATTATTTCACATATTAGATATGTAGCCAGCAAAATTTTCTAACATCCACCAAAAGGTAGGTGATCTCATTAGACTTTACACCCAGAAACTCAGCAAATAGTTTTGCAACTAGGAACACGGGAGGATCTGCTTGGTCACACCCTGATGCACATGCAACAGGGTAGAAAAAGCATTTTTAGTCTTACATATTAGACTTAAGCATAGTGTATTAGGAAAACTTAAACAGAGTGCATCAGGGTAAGTTTAATCCTAGATCCTCTTCCAAGTCTAGGAAGAGGCAGACATGGAAATCTGATAGGGTCAGGACACGGTCTGGACGTCCGTACTAGCCCTCTGACATCTCCTCCTCCTTGACGGGCATGGTCTGCGTGTCCCTGTCACCACCACTGCCATCATAGTCGTTGTCATCGTCGCTGCTGGTGGCGTACTCCCGGCAGGAGAGCCTACCGCCGTAGATTGTGACGACCAGCTCCCTGTTGCCAGCACAGTAGTCGACGCCAGGATGTTGCCTAGCGAAATAGCGTAGCACTTGACGAACTTGGGCCAGCCCCTGCGGAGGTACAAGCGGCCGTCTCGATGATCGAAATACATCTCCACATCGAAGGTCAGCCTGCTGTTACGCTCCCGGACGCGCACAATGTTGGGCTGGTCGCCGCTGATGTAATATTTGAAAGCATGGCAGAGGGAGAGCTTGTCCCACTTGTCCTCGTGAAGGATGCGGATGAACATAAAGTCGGGGTTCGGATATAGCGGCAGATGGGGTGGGGGAGATGGTGACGGTGACTGCGACGGCGATGGCGATGGCGACAGAGAAGTGGCCCTGCCCTTGCCGCTGCCCCTGCCCATACGACAGCGCCTCTTCTTGACAACGCGCGTTGCCGGCGTACGCGTCTGTCCTTCACGTCCCCTGCCCGCCATCGCCTTGGCACCCCTGAGCATGGACACCGGCGTAGGCGACAAATCATTTATTCTTCTCAATATGAAGACGAAACCCTCTCGGTTATGCCACCCTTCTGAATTCTCTTTCTTCGAGTATATGAGAATAGCTTATCCCTCTTCTAGATCTATGCTCTGTACGAAACACTTCCACCCATCTGGATCGAAGAAGAGGCGATCATCCTTTTATATCTTGAAGTCGATGGGGGTGATCTCCTCTTTAGGAAGACACACTCCAGTTGAGTCTCCCTCATAGATTTGTAGAGCATTAACAACCTTCTTAGGCAATTTCTGATCAATACAAAACAAGATATATAAGTTAGTAAGTCGATGTCATAAACCACATAGACAAATTGCATACATGCATGGCAACAAAAAAGAATTAAAAGAAAGTTATATGAATGTACCATGTGGTACAGCTTAAGATTCGTTTTGGTCAAGCGGGTTACGAATGTCAACCCGACAATTTTGCCCATGTTCGATTGAAGTTCCAGCAGATGCTCTTGCTCACTCTCAGTAAGCCGGCATCTTTGGGCGATGAGTGGTCCGAGATCACACTTCTGCGAAGATGCTCCTGCCATGTTAAAGAATGGGCTGCGCATACAAATTTAGCATACATTAACAAATGGTAAAAGTGTAGGAAACACATTATAGGTATTACAGCGTCACAACAACGTATTTCATCACAACAATACAAATATTGTTTCTGCAAATACTTGCAAGTTATTTCAATGCTACAAGCACTAGTCATAGCATAGGAAAGCTCCAGACTCCTATTCTGTCAGATATAAGTTCTCTAAGAACTACCTTTGTTGTGTTGGATTTTAGAAACATCATAAGTACTACATTAGTTCTTGCCATATATATTAGCTAGATGGCCGATCTTTTTGGGGAGACTAGGAAGTTTAGGCCTATTTCTTATAGAAACGGATCATACCTAGTAATTATGTTCTGTTTAGTCACCAGAATATAATGCTTCAGCGATTTAACACATTAGAGATGGCAAGTTAGTGTAGGTTCTTCCATTTCCGATGTTGTGGTGGCATGTGGTACAGCCGACCCCAAAAATGTCCCTCTATGCATCATGTGGTTGTACTTCCTACGCATGTGTTTCTGGTTCATTGTCAATCATGCTCTGGACCTTGCTTACTGCGAGTTGTTTCCTTGCAACAAGGAAAACAGCCAGGTGGTATTTTCTACACATGAACATCCATCCATAATTCCGGCATCGACAATTTCTTAAGACATGTCATGCCAAACTAATTTATCATCTATATATGTGTGTGTCCAAACAAGTTCCATTTTTCATATCAAGATGTGGCTAGCTAAACTTGTTATGTTTGATGGAGAGAATGAATGTGATCTGGTCATCTTGGTCATGGCAGAATGATGCATTATTGTGCACCAAGGAAATGGACCACCACCAAACTTCACTTTGAATCCCTAGCTTGTCAGTATTGTACATTAGATTTACTTTTTCATGCCTGATGTGCTAAGTTATAGCTATAGTGTATTCCTACCTATTAGGAAAACATTTATTCACAAGTGTCATCTGTTGCTCACCCTTGGCTAAGATTTTCAAGAAGTGGCACATGTTCTAACATGTTCTAGTTTCTATTATTTGTAGGCACACAACGATGCAACTTCCTATAAGTACAAGGTTATCAAGTATTGGGATATAATTAGCACACTTTACTCAAGGGATCGAGCTACTGAGCGGGGGCTAGGACTGCAGCTGACAGCCGTGCGGAAATGGCGGACGAGAACGCTAACAATGCCAACATCATTGATCAAGTTGTGTTGATATAGTGAGCAGACAAGTGTATTTGTTGATACATTGATCTTTATTCATGTTGTAGTTGATTTTTATTTTGAAAATATCATATTTTATTTACATTATGTAATTGAATTTTGAAGCCAAATGTGTTGTTGATTTCACAATTGGCTTAAAATGGCAGCCAAATAGAAGCTGTAAATCATTTCATTTCAGAATTCCAGGTGGCAGCCAAACATAAAAATTCATTAAGGAATTTAAATTCCATCCAAATGAAGTGACATGGGGATTTCATTTCATTTCAACCAAATGAAATGAATGCATAGGAGCCAAACGAGCCCTAATATATTTTCCTACACATGGATTGTGGAGTTAAGACCTTATGCAATGTTTCCTTCCAGTAGTGTTTGATTCATTGGATTGTAATGTGCAGGAATTATTCCAGTAGGTACACTAGTGTATTTTCATGGGAAATCTAGCTTCAGCACATAGCTCGTGGAAAACCCTACTAGACAAACAATGCAGACATGATTTTAGTGGGCATCACAAGTAAATCCAACATGATTGGGCTCAGCTTCAGCGCAGAGCAAGGTTGCGGAGATGCGGTCAACGCCGACGGCCGGCGTCGCGGTGGTGTGGCCAGAGTCGATGCGGACGTGCACGTCGTTACGGGCGGTGGATGCGTTGCGGAGATGCATGGCGGCGTGGTTGTGGAGAAGCGCGGTGGCGGGGTTGCAGAAATACGGTTGTTGGTGGCTGGACGATCCTGACGGAGGCGATGCGGACGGCCACGGCAGTGCGGAGATGCGGCGGCGATGCGGAGACGCGGATGGAGAGGAGCGGTTTGGGGAAAGTACGAGAACGGGCTAGGATATCTGCAGGGATAGATTTTTTCCCCAATTAGGTAAACTATTATTTGTACTAACATTGGTGCATGTTGGACCCACTTGTACTAACAGTGGTGCATGTGGGACCCACTTATCAATGTTTAAAATAGCGGGCTATTTGATTTAGCGGCGCCGATTTTAAAAGCTATCAAAAGCTATAGTGGAGCTATAGCGCGCTATGCCCATTTAGCGGGTTTGCTAAATAATGATTTTTTTTAAAAAGAGCAGTACATATTGGTATATATATCAATAATTTACAAATATTTGACAGTTTTACAAATCAATGCTCTGATCAACTCACTTATAAAAGGTTTGACAGTGCATAGTACATTGTAAAATTTGAAACAGAGCCACTTATACTAGAATTGGTGCATGTGGGACCCAATGGCATCTGTGGTTCCTGTTTGGCTGAGTTTGGGCAAAATTTGACCCTGATGACACATGTGGGTCCAGTTACACTAGCATCGGTGCATGCGAGTACCGATGGCATCTGTGGTTATAGTCTGAGTGAGTTTGGGCAAAAGTTTGACTAAAATTGTGCTTAAGTTGACCCTGATGACACACGTGGGTCCACATACACTAGCATTGGTGCATGTGGGCCCAATGGCATCTGTTGGTTCTATGTTGACTCATATCGCCACAAAAGTTGACCCCGATGACACATGTGGGTCCACTTAGCTAACATTGGTGCATGTGGGACCCTATGGCATCTGTGGGTCCAGTTTGACTAAGATTGGGCTTAAGCTGACCCTGATGACACATGTGGGTCCACTTAGCTAACATTGGTGCATGTGGGACCCTATGGCATCTGTGGGTCCAGTTTGACTAAGATTGGGCTTAAGCTGACCCTGATGACACATGTGGGCCCACATAGCTAGCAGCGGTGCATGTGGGACCCTATGGCATCTGTGGGTCCAATTTGACTAAGATTGGGCTTAATTTGACCCTGATGACACATGTTGGCCCACATAGCTAGCAGCGGTGCATGTGGGACCCTATGGCATCTGTGGGTCCAGTTTGACTAAGATTGGGCTTAAGTTGACCCTGATAACACATGTGGGCCCACATAGCTAGCAGCGGTGCATGTGGGACCCTATGGCATCTGTGGGTCCAGTTTGACTAAGATTGGGCTTAAGTTGACCCTGATGACACACGTGGGCCTAGTTTGACTAAGATTGGGCTTAAGTTGACCCTGATGACACACGTGGGTCCACATACACTAGCATTGGTGCATGTGGGCCCAATGGCATATGTGGGTTCTATGTTGACTCATATCGCTGCAAAAGTTGATCCTGATGACACATGTGGGTCCACTTAGCTAACATTGGTGCATGGGGGACCCTATGGCATATGTGGGTCCAGTTTGACTAAGATTGGGCTTAAGCTGACCCTGATGACACATGTGGGCCCACATAGCTAGCAGCGGTGCATGTGGGACCCTATGGCATCTGTGGGTCCAATTTGACTAATATTGGGCCTAAGTTGACCCCGATGACACATGTGGGCCCACTTACACTAGCAATGGTGCATGTGGGACCTAATGGCATATGTGGTTTCAGTTTGACTGAGATTGGGCAAAAGTTGATCCCGATGACAAATGTGGGTCCAATAACACTAGCTTAATATAACTTTGTAAGGCTTGCGTTTACAATTCTAGACTTTCATCAAGGCAAGTTTATATGTGTTGACAATCATATTCCTTTGTACTAGTATAGCCAGTGCACAAACACAACTGAACACACATATAACATTACATAGATATGTTTGCTAGCTCACGATACTTTAAGAAACAAGCATACTAAAGTAGTTCAACTTAGAAAGTAAACAACAACAAAGTACCATGATTTGTACTACATAAACAACATACAACATCACGAATATAACTGGCTATAGTCTAGTAACGTGCATTAATTCCAGCCGGTGGCGTTGGAGGCGGTGGGGTCGGTGGCTGTGTCGCCCCAGGCAGTGGTGGTGGTGTCGCCCCAGCCAGCGGTGGTAGTGTTTCCCTAGCCAGTGGTGTCGTTCTGCTCGCCGTCCTGGTCATCTTCGCCCGCTTCCCGTTTGCGTTTGGCGACATGCACAACCTCTCCATCCGCATCTTCCGCTCCCCAGACCTCCTACTGCTCTTCCCAGATCGCCGTCGCCTGTTCCCTTTCAGCCTGCTGCGTTGCATCATCCTGCTCGTCATCTGCATCACTCTGGTCTGCAGCAGAGGCCGCCTCGGCCGCAGCTTTTGCCGCCTCGGCTTCTACCGCCTCGGCCTTAGCTGCTGCCGCCTTTTCTGCTGCATTAATTGCAGCCTTGTGAGTCCCCAAGTCTAGCCCGTCCCTTGCGGTAATGAGCCTACGATACAGCTCGTAGGCAACATACCCATCTCTTGCTGCATACTCTACATTTCAATGACACTGGTGGATCCATATGTGGTATGTGAAAAGAACACACATGAAATGACTCCAGTTGTTGTTAGTAAAAATAACACACATGCAATGACACTGGTGGATCCATGTGTGGTCTTTGAACAGAACACACATTTCAATGACAATGGTGGATCCATATGTGGTATGTGAAAAGAACACACATGCAATGACTCCAGTTGTTGTTAGTAAATAGAACACACATGCAATGACACTGGTGGATCCATGTGTGGTCTCTGAAGAGAACACATATGCAATGACACTGGTGGATCCATATGTGGTATGTGAAAAGAACACACATGCAATGACTCCAACTGTTGTTAGTAAAAAGAACACAGATGCAATGACACTGGTGGATCCTTGTGTGGTCTCTGACGAGAACACACATGCAATGACACTGGTGGATCCATATGTGGTATGTGAAAAGAACACACATGCAATGACTCCAGTTGTTGTTAGTAAAAAGAACACACATGCAATGACACTGGTGGATCCATGTGTGGTCTCTGAAGAGAACACACATGCAATGACACTGGCGGATCCATATGTGGTATGTAAAAAGAACACACATGCAATGACTCTAGTTGTGGTTAGTAAAAAGAGCACACATGCAATAACACTGGTGGATCCATGTGTGGTCTCTGAAGAGAACACACATGCATTGACTCCAGTTGTTGTTAGTAAAGAGAACACACATGCAATGACCCAGGTGGATCCATGTGTGGTCTCTCAAGAGGACACACATCCAATGGCTCTAGTTGTTGTTAGTAAAAAGAACACACATGCAATTACACTAGTGGATCCATAGGTGGATTGTGAAAGGAACACACATGCAATGACACTGGTGGATCCATATGTGGTATGTCAAGAGAACACAGATGCAATGACTCTAGTTGTTGTTAGTAAAATGAACACACATGCAATGACACTAATGGATCCATGTGTGGTCTCTAAAGAGACCACAACTTTCATTGACACTGGTGGATCCATATGTGCTATGTGAAAATAAAACACATGCAATGACTCTATTTGTTGTTAGTAAAAAGAACACACATGCAATGACACTAGTGGAACCATGTGTGGTCTCTTAAGAGAACACACATTACAATGACATTGGTGGATCCATATGTGGTATGTGAAAACAACACACATGCAATGACTCCAGTTGTTGTTAGAAAAAAGAACACACATGCAATGACACTAGAGGATCCATGTGTGGTCTCTTAAGAGAACACACATTTCAATGACACTGGTGGATCCATATGTGGTATGTGAAAAGAACACACATGAAATTACTCCAGTTGTTGTTAGTAAAAATTACACCCATGCAATGACACTGGTGGATCCATGTGTGGTGTCTGAACAGAACACACATTTCAATGACCTTGGTGGATCCATATATGGTATGTGAAAAGAACACACATGCAATGACTCCAGTTGTTGTTGGTAAATAGAACACACATGCAATGACTCCAGTTGTTGTTGGTAAATAGAACACACATGCAATGACACTGGTGGATCCATGTGTGGTCTCTGAAGAGAATACATATGCAATGACACTGGTGCATCCATATGTGGTATGTGAAAAGAACACACATGCAATGACTCCAACTGTTGTTAGTAAAAAGAACACACATGCCATGACACCGGTGGATCCTTGTGTGGTCTCTGAAGAGAACACACATGTAATGACACTGGTGGATCCATATGTGGTATGTGAAAAGAACACACATGCAATGACTCCAGTTGTTGTTAGTAAAAAGAACACACATGCAATGACACTGGTGGATCCATGTGTGGTCTCTGAAGAGAACACACATGCAATGACTCTGGTTGTTGTTACTAAAAAGAGCACACATGCAATGACACTGGTTGTTGTTAGTAAAAAGAGCACACATGTAATGACACTGGTGCAATCCATGTGTGGTCTCTAAAGAGAACACACGTTTCATTGACACTGGTGGATCCATATGTGGTATGTGAAAAGAACACACATGCAATGACTCCAGTTGTTGTTAGTAAAAAGAGCACACATGCAATGGCACTGGTGGATCCATGTGTGGTCTCTAAAGAGAACACACATTACAATGACACTTGTGGATCCATATGTGGTATGTGAAAAGAACACACATGCAATGACACCAGTTGTTTTTAGTAAAAAGAACACACATGCAATAACACTAGAGGATCCATGTGTGGTCTCTGAAGAGAACACACATTTCAATGACACTGGTGGATCCATATGTGGTATGTGAAAAGAACACACATGAAATGACTCCAGTTGTTGTTAGTAAAAATAACACACATGCAATGACACTGGTGGATCCATGTGTGGTCTCTGAACAGAACACACATTTCAATGACACTGGTGGATCCATATGTGGTATGTGAAAAGAACACACATGCAATGACTCCAGTTGTTGTTAGTAAAAAGAACACACATGCAATGGCACTGGTGGATCCATGTGTGGTCTCTGAAGAGAACACACATTACAATGACACTTGTGGATCCATATGTGGTATGTGAAAAGAACACACATGCAATGACACCAGTTGTTTTTAGGAAAAAGAACACACATGCAATAACACTGGAGGATCCATGTGTGGTCTCTGAAGAGAACACACATTTCAATGACACTGGTGGATCCATATGTGGTATGTGAAAAGAACACACATGAAATGACTCCAGTTGTTGTTAGTAAAAATAACACACATGCAATGACAGTGGTGGATCCATGTGTGGTCTCTCAACAGAACACACATTTCAATGACACTGGTGGATCCATATGTGGTTGTGAAAATAACACACATGCAATGACTCGAGTTGTTGTTAGTAAATAGAACACACATGCAATGACACTGGTGGATCCATGTGTGGTCTCTGAAGAGAATACATATGCAATGACACTGGTGGATCCATATGTGGCATGTGAAAAGAACACACATGCAATGACTCCAGGTGTTGTTAGTAAAAAGAACACAGATGCAATGACACTGGTGGATCCTTGTGTGGTCTCTGACGAGAACACACATGCAATGACAATGGTGGATCCATATGTGGTATGTGAAAAGAACACACATGCAATGACTCCAGTTGTTGTTAGTAAAGAGAACACACATGCAATAACACTGGAGGATCCATGTGTGGTCTATGAAGAGAACACACATTTCAATGACACTAGTGGATCCATATGTGGTATGTGAAAAGAACACACATGCAATGACTCCAGCTATTGTTAGTAAAAAGAACACACATGCAATGCCACTGGTGGATCCTTGTGTGGTCTCTAAAGAGAACACACATGTAATGACACTGGTGGATCCATATGTGGTATGTGAAAAGAACACACATGCAATTACTCCAGTTGTTGCTAGTAAAAAGAACACACATGCAATGACACTGGTGGATCCATGTGTGGTCTCTGAAGAGAACACACATGCAATGACTCTGGTTATTGTTACTAAGAAGAGCACACATGCAATGACACTGGTTGTTGTTAGTAAAAAGAGCACACATGCAATGACACTGGTGCGATCCATGTGTGGTCTCTAAAGAGAACACACATTTCATTGACACTGGTGGATCCATATGTGGTATGTGAAAAGAACACACATGCAATGACTCAGGTTGTTCTTAGTAAAAAGAACACACATGCAATGACACTGGTGGATGCATGTGTGGTCTCTTAAGAGAACACACATTACAATGACACTGGTGGATCCATATGTGGTATGTGAAAAGAACACACATGCAATGACTCCAGTTGTTGTTAGTAAAAAGAACACACATGCAATGACACTGGTGGATCCATGTGTGGTCTCTGAACAGAACACACATCAATGACACTAGTGGATCCATATGTGGTATGTAATAAGAACACACATGCAATGACTCCAGTTGTTGTTAGTAAAAAGAGCACACATGCAATGGCACTGGTGGATCCATGTGTGGTCTCTGAAGAGAACACACATTACAATGACACTGGTGGATCCATATGTGGTATGTGAAAAGAACACACATGCAATGACACTAGTTGTTTTTAGTAAAAAGAACACACATGCAATAACACTGGAGGATCCATGTGTGGTCTCTGAAGAGAACACACATTTCAATGACACTAGTGGATCCATATGTGGTATGTGAAAAGAACACACATGCAATGACTCTAGCTATTGTTAGTAAAAAGAACACACATGCAATGACACTGGTGGATCCTTGTGTGGTCTCTAAAGAGAACACACATGTAATGACACTGCTGGATCCATATGTGGTATGTGAAAAGAACACACAAGCAATTACTCCAGTTGTTGCTACTAAAAAGAA